>QFEU01009459.1:0-13509 GCA_003316345.1 Tricholoma terreum
TATGGAAATTACATATTCAGCACTTAAGTGGATGAAATTTAGGTGCCATGGGTTTCATAGTGTACAGGAACAATTCAGTGTAGATTTCATGAATCAAAAGGCTATTGCCTTACAAATGCCATACATCTGATTAATATTGAAGCTGATTTGCATATCCTGAGGGCAGTCAGCATAGGGGTCAATTTCCATCTCGCGTTGTTCTTCAGCATCAAGACCGAAATAAGGACCACCATTACCCTGTTCATCTACATCCTCTTGTCCTGCCTCTTGCACATCCACATCCTCTCCTCCTTGCGCATCCACATTCTCTCCTCCCTCCTCATCCCCATCCTCTCCTCCCTCCTCTTCCCCATCCCCTCCTCCCTCCTCTTCCTCATCCTCTCTTCCCTCCTCTTCCCAATCCATGTCCTCATCCCTACCGTCGACCCTACCATGGTCCCTGTCCCCATCATCACCCTCATTCTCATCATTGTTACCATTGTCCCCATTCTCCTCATTGTTGTCCTGTTGTTGGTAGTGATGTGGGGCTTGGGCATTTGCCTGCTGTAAATCCAGTCTGGCTTTGTTGTTCACCTCACCAGATGCATGCAGTTCCAGAGGTTTACAGAGGTTGCGACTGGAGCTGAGAAGTGGCTGTGGAGCAGGTTTGAATCCAAATGGCAATCCCTCTAAGCCATGCAGTTGATGCACAGGTTTGGGAGGCCCAGTACAAAGAGGAGGATCGGTTTTGCCCCCATTGATGGACTTGACTATTGCTTGTGCGGCCTTGTGAAATATGTTATATACTGCTAGTAAAGAATGGCAATCAATATGCTCACCGCCCTGCTACCTTGTTTTTTCTTCAGAGGAGGTGCCATCACATTGACCAGTGCATCCTCAGGTACGCATGTAGTTGGTTGCTGCGCTCATTGGGGTCGAGTTGGCTTCTGGATCTGTTTTGAGACTGCTTCAAGCTGCACTATCACACCTCCTTTTCCACGATTTGCTCGTATCAGCCTTCCATTCAAGAGTGGCTCTACTATCAGATGATAAAAATGTCAGTAATAAGATATGGCAAAAGTAGAAATAATTTACTGGGAACAATATTGACTGCACTTTGTCTGTCGGGTGCAGACCCTTTCAAACCTGATTCTGATGGAATATATGAAATGAAACTACTGACTCATCCACCAATAGCAACCAACATACGTGATTTTGGCACACCCACCTTTGACTTTGGAATCAAATCTAGAAAACTCAATATTAGTACTGAGGCTAATAATAATATAGATGATGTTGATGCACCAGATTTCAAGCCTGGTTCTGATAGCATAATGAAATGTTATTGTGGGGGTTGATACAATATCCACAAATAGCAATGTACATGATGTCGGTGCATCTGCTTGAAGTCCTGTTCGACTTGATTTCTTAGCTCTTGGTGGTGGTGGCAAGTCAGATGCAGCACGCTTCTGAGTCTGGCCTCTCATGGTTCACGCCAATAACAAAGTGGGCAGATAATGATAGAAGCGAACAGCAGAATTGACGTGGCGAAGTATATACTTATAGTATGCCAAATCACATGACCGAAATTCGAACATACCACATTTATGAGACAAAAGATTGATATGAATAGTGCAGAAAATGAATATTATTGAAGTATGAATTTGCAGAAAAAGGCCATGGGGAAATGAAGAGTTTGCAGTGAAAACATGGGAGCTAATCAAGTGTCACACTCATGTGTCCTTCCGGAACAAGAACAACATGTTGCTCTGCAGAATAAATTGAATGGCCCTCAAGCTTGATATAAATACATTTACTTCAATGCTGAACCACCTGTGGTAGTGTTTTTTGAAATTGAGGCTTCATCACCTCGCCAAACCCACATCGCTTGATGACCCACCTCACCTTTCCAATGTGTACATCTGTTTGAGCTAGTTTATCTTCAGCATTTTGAACTTGGCGAACTGCATCTTGAACCTGTGCAAGCGCACACTTCAGCATGGTGGTGTTGGTGCAACATTCGGCCTCAATGGCATGGAAGATATGTTGCGCATCAGCTGCTGTCCATATCACATCAGGAATCTGGCATTCCTCAAAGGGCTATGAATTGTCAGATATAGTGGTAAATCGTATAAAGTGATGGCATACCTAAAGCTTGCTAACTTGTGATTCTGGCGATTCATCTAAGATGGAACCACCGGATTGCGAGATGACACTGTTGTACATACTTATACAGTCCCTTGTTGGGGGATAGGGATCGGTGATCAACTTGTTTGTAAACATTGAATGTCAAATGTTAAGGTTCCCACACATGACTTGACTTGCAACCTTGTTTCAATCAATACAACGAGCTGTTTTGATGAATATCTTCACACCTCAGAGGCATCGCGACTACATTCCCTGCGCAGACCATGCATTCTGTATCTTGAATTCCCAAGTAGGGTCTTTGCATCCCCTGGGTCTTCAAGAATTATTTGTCCACTGGGTTACACTAAACCTAAGCCACAGCTTGACCAGCGGGCTCCCGTTACATAGAAGCTTGTCCAAAACCTCAACAACAGTTCACCATTCATTTATTTGTTCACTGGGTTACACTAACCCTAAGCCACAGCTTGACCAGTGGGCTCCTGTTATGTAGAAGCTTGTCCAAAACCTTGATAACAGTTCACCATTCATTTATTTGTCCACTGGGTTACGCTAATCCTAAGCCACAGCTCAACTAGCAGGCTCCTGTTATGTAGAAGCTTGTCCAAAACCTCGATGACAGTTCACCATTCATCTATGTGGGAGTTGTAGCTCCTCAACCCAGGCAATTCGTTGACACGAAGAACCTTTTAACCCTCAGACACCGAGTGTTGGTTTGTAGAAGCCTTGTTATTCTGTGCTTTAGTGATATCCAACACACACACCTTAGGGGTGAGCTTCAGTAGCCCCCAGGGGAGGCAGTCTTATGACTATGGGGAGAGCTTCTGTGGCCCCCAGGTAAAGACTTGTGGATGACTGATAACTGTATACTAAGGCTCTCGTATTCCAATACACTCCATGATCACACTCTGGCACTACCATAGACACTGTGGTGACCTGTAGACAAGACACAAGGTTTCCACAACCAAATCAAAGTCAAACAGAAGGAGCCCCAACCATGGACTGCCAAGATCAATGCAAAACAAGCTGATCAAATGACAACACCGACAATGGCAAGGACAATGACAATGATGAGCTTAGGAGGCATCACATCCTGAGCTCAGTGGTACGCTTTCTCACAATTGTATTAATACTATAATGTTTTTTACTGACTATACACTAGTCTACAAATGGTGGAGGCCCAACGACAACAAAAGCAACAACCCCATATACACACCAGGTCTTACAACAAGCAAGATACAACAAGGAAGTGAAACGGGGGCATACAGTGAGTGGGGACATGAGAACGACAACTATGGGGGAAACGGCAAGCACATCGAGATTGGGTTTGAGGGGCAGTGCCCCTCAAGCCCATATTTATGTTTTTTCTTTTTCTTTTATTGTTTTTTTTACTAACTTTATGTTGTTTCTCAATAACAAGGAGGGCACCCGACGGCCGGAGGAGCAACAGCCAAAATGGAACACCTGCGGTGAGCCTAGGAAAAGCGAGGGAGCACCACCAACAGTGGGAGGAGCACCAGCTGGGACAAGGGAAGCATGCAGGAGCAATGATGCTGAACTGGACCGAAAGTTCAGTTCAGATGGAAGGTATGTGAACCTGATCAGAACCTGTTCGAACCGATGAACTAGGGCTACACACCATGTCATACACTGACGGTTACACAGTGCCATCTGATGGTTACGGCACCCATACCGTCAGGACTTTAAGCCTTGAACATTGATGGTACTGTGTACAGTATGGATTATCCATCAAAAGACAGCCACCACAGCCATCATACGGTTATACAGCACTTTCAATTATAGTTAACCCAAGGATCACCAACTTGAACGACACCAACACCTCCCAAAACCAGAAATGCTGACAAATAGTTGAAGTTTCGATGCCTGACCAACGGACGTGATGACAACGCCAACAACGACGAGCTTGTCAGTAAGTTTTTTTCTTTTACTATTGCTTATTCTTTACTGGGTATACACTAGTCTATGAACTAAGCAGGGCCAAATGATGACCCCACCCCTGGACATACAAAGCAGTGCCTACAATGGATATGACAAGGCAGCAAAATGAGGGCATGAGAACGACAGCACAACTTGAACAGGGGGAACAGGGGCCACAGTGAGTGGGGACATGTGAACGACATCCAGGGGAGGAACAAGGAGCACAGCGAGGGAAGGGCTCAAGGGTCCGAGGGTCAGTGCCCCTTTGAGCTCATTTGTATTTTTTTTTCTACTAATTTTACACTGTTTCTACATAGCTGGGAGGGGTGAACGACAGCGGGATGAGCACCAGTGGGAAGCGCCAATGCCAACAATGGGAACAGCTGCGCCAGAAGATAGTGAGTTACTACCAGTGAGGACAAGATCAACAACAGGGAGCCACTGTCAGTGAGGAGGAACCCCCACTGGTGAGGGGGAGACTCCAATGACAACTCAACAACATGGGACTTGGCCATCAAGATATCCAGGTTGAGGTTGTATAGCAGGCGAAACTGTGCATTCCGCAGTTGGAAATTTACGCATCAGCTGATCTTTCACTTGTTCGTGAGTTTGATGGCCATTTCAGCCATAATATGCCACCTGTGCAAACTTGCGTTCGGTTCTCAGTTTGAACACCCCTTGAACCTGAACTTGTTATTTTGTTTTCCTTCTTACTCAGCCTCCCTCATGCATATGTGTGAGGGAGGGTATATAATTTAATACTTTAATATGTGCATTTGAATAATATATATGATATTGATCCATGAATGTGAGAGGCCCATCCATGAATAGAGGGGCATACATATTTGCCAGTTTTCACAAGTTGGAAAAAATCTTTCGAAGCTGATATCTTATCGTTTATCTCATATGATTTGTAAGTATTCCCTTTTTGGAATGTCATAGTGGGGGCAGTGGTACTTGTTGCGAGCTTTTGTTACACTGTTGACAAGTTCCCACACACTTTCAATGCCACACTGCCCACAATGCTCTCGCAAATGGCCAGACTGGATGTCTGTTCTTGCTCATCTGAATCAACCTCTTGGATCCTGCTATAGCTACCAGGAGGAGATGACTTCTATTGCAGATGAACTGCAGTCATTTCGCCGACGAAAGAACATGGCTGATGTTCAAGTGGATATGGATGTTGACATGATAGAGGTGCAGCCTGATGTTCATGAGGCTGATCTTGCTGGTATGCCTTTGGAGAAGGATCCACGTTTTATCAAAGAGTATGAAGGAGCAGCACGGAGCTTTGGAAGTGGGACGACATTCATGGACGAGTTCAATTCTGATACTCACCAATCCGAACATATTGATAACCCTTATTACCCATTTGCGTCAAAATTTGAGTGGAAATTGGCCTCTTTTCTGCTCCTTTCTGACCTTAGTATGGCTTTGATCACGAAGTTCCTGTCATTACATCTGGTGAGTCCCACAACCAAGACATGCGGGAGTCATAGCTAATTGTCGATGTTTGCATATTAAAGGCCTTCAGTTACCATTTTCTACAGCTCAACAACTTCGTACGCATGCAGAAATGCTTCCAAAAGGGCCAGAGTGGAGGTGCAAACCATGGATAACCAAGCATCCTACGAAAGCGAACATCTCCCTCTATTATCAGGATTCACTCAACTGTTTGCGAGCACTTTTCCAGAGTCCTCTCACTGCCGACCATATTAATTTTATCCCACTACGAATCTTCAAGACAGCTGCCAAAGTGACATGCATCTATAATGAATGGCGAACTGGAGATGCTGCATGGTCAATGCAGGTACTGTCTGATTGCGCATGTCTTAGTGCCCGACTAACTTGCAAAATTTCATTAGGCTCAATTACCAGAGGGCATGACACTACTTGGAGTTGTTCTATCATCAGACAAGACAAACTTATCAGCAACAACTGGTGGGCATACGGTACATCCTCTGTTACTCAGCCTGGCGAATCTCGACATAAGTTTTCATATGAAAGCATCAAATCATGCATATCTACTTCTCACTCTACTTCCTGTTCCAAAGTTTATCCACATGGACAGCAAAATATGTGGCGTTCTAGAAAATCACCTGCTGCACGAGTGCCTGGATTTTATTCTTGAACTGCTGAAAATTGCTGCTCACATTGGCGTTATGATGTCCAATGCTTTAGGGAGCCTTTGATATGTTTTCACACCCCTGGCTTCATGTGTTGTTGACACTCCTGAGTCAGCAATGTTGGCTGGCATTGGCGGAAAGACATTGTCTGTTACCATGGCCTCCCATAAGACTTTTGGGGATGCTTTCCAACATGAGCCCCGGACTGTGTCAACTACACTTGCTCAGCTGCAAGCACTCAAAGAACAACCTGATCCATGGGACTTGGAGGCCTATGTCACAGCGGCCAAGGTATTTCGCTTCAACGGTGTTCATCAGCCATTCTGGCATGATTGGGCACTTGCAGAGCCATCAAAATTTCTCACTCCTGAACCACTTCATCATTGGCATAAAATGTTCCGGGACCATGATGCCAAGTGGTGTATTTGTGTGGTTGGGGGTGCTGAGATCAATTTCTGATTTTCAGTTCTGCATCCTCATACTGGATTTTGTCATTTCAAGGAAGGGATCTCAAAGTTGAAGCAGGTAACTGGACGTGAACATCGTGATATCCAGCACTACATTATCCCAATTATTGCTGGAGCAGTACCAAAATGCTTCCTCATTGCGGTTCATGCACTGGCAGATTTCTGTTACCTGTCACAAGCACCAGAGATCAGTGATGAAATGTGTATCAAAATTCAAGATGCTCTCGCAGAGTTTCATGAACACAAGGATGCAATAATCTCAGCTGGTGGAAGAACAGGAAAGAAGAGAAACATAATCGATAACTGGTACATTCCCAAACTGGAGTTCATGCAAAGTGTAGTTCCCAACATCTGTGATAATGGGGTTGCCATGCAATGGTCAGCAGATCTAACAGAATGCACCCATATAACGGAAATCAAACATCCCTCAAAATCAACCAATAATCAAGAGTACAAATCTCAGATATGTCGTTACCTTGACCGCACTGAGAAATGTCGACAATTTGATCTTGTGACAGCTGTTCGCGAGGCATCAATTGACTTCCGGTTGATTGATGGTGGTCCTTGCGACGAGGGAGAGTTACAAAATGCATCTGATGACAAAAATGATAGCCTGTGCAATCCTGAAGAGACTGAAGCCAAAGCATTTGACACTGTCACCAGCACAACTACTCTTCTTTCGGCAGTTTCATTAGCAGGTACACAATCTGGGGCATGCAATCCTGGAGATTACTTTTCACTCGCAGTCAGTCTTCAGAAAGGCCTACACCCACATGCTCCTCGCCCATTTTGAACACTTTTAGATGCAAAAACAGCGCTTCATCTTAACCGAGACCCAAGTTACCGAGGAATGACTATTGATCAAGTAGCAGCAAAGTTCAGTATTCCTGATTTATCTGGTGCCCTTGCTGACTATCTGATTAATGGAGACATTGTCCATGTCAGTGGTCGCCATTTACACAGGGATCATACTATTCTACCATTCGATGCTGTTGAAGTCTGGACCAAGGTGCGGATCCAAAATCACGCTTACCATGCACCACACAACATAATTCCAGCTCAAACTGCCAATGCTCTTCCTCCTTCGACAACATGGCCATCAGGACGTGCTGACACAGTCCTTATTAATGTCAATTCTGATTCTGTTTGGCCTCAAAGTGGTTTGAACAGTATGATACTTTTTGATTTCTGTCATGTAAATTCATTCCAGGTCTAGGGCATCAGGTTGTACAATTGTGTCTCATATTCTGCATCGTCCCCCCTACAAACACTTTACCAACACCTGAAACAAAAAAATTCTTGCTATATGTCCAGCGCTTTGATATTGTCCCTCAGTGCAATCAAAAGCTCTCTGGCTCTATGACACGACAAGGACCTTATCCAGATCCGGCATCACAAATGTTTGTTCTGAAGTGCACCCTTTGTCAGGATGGAAGTATCATAGGAGATGTTATCTCCCTTAGTCGGCTCAGAGCTCTAGTCAAGCTTACTCTAGTTTTTGGAGAGAAAGCAGATCTCAGGCTTACGAAGGAATCGTCATTGAGTATAGCGTGCACTTCTGGCTTGATAAATATTTTGATAAAGAACTGTTCTATGCACTTACTGGCTGATACTTGCTTGGAATCTCATGACGAGGGTGGCTTGACACTAGTTCTCTTGTCTAGATATCACTTTTTCTATGGTGTATTGGATTATTGAGAGCAGTAGTATTATTTCTGGTCTTCATGAGGTCTTAAGACTTGGATGGGAATTATATAAATAGCTGTGTCTACAGATATCTACATGATGTTGTACAGAAACCTCAGTTCTGTACATAGCTGGACAGCCCATGAGATCTGTGCAGAGCTGCACAGAGCTACACAGTTCACACAGCATCTGTAGCACTCTATAGGAATCTATGGGAATCTATGCTGTGCTATGATTTTGATCAGCATCTGTGGGAAAATCAGAGTTTGCTGATGTATGTGAAAAGCAATATAGAAATAGGTTCAACTCAATTGAAATTTTTTGCCTTGAAGGAACTGCAAAGCATCAACAATAGTAGTCATTTTCGGGTCCGTCGAGGCTGCCTAGGCATGTCCTAAGTCTTTCGTAGACGTAGGCAGATTCAAATTGTAAACATTGTAAACAAGATGTGAGGGGGAAAAAATAAGGTCACTAACTTGAATCTGTTCTTCAACACGTAAAATTCAGGGGGAGGGTACTAATACAACTAGGAAGAAGGATTGGTAAACAACTGTGCAATGTAGCCTGAGATTGGTCGCTGGCAGGTAGCTATATTCCAAGCATGAGTAAAATGGTTACAGATCAAAATTGACTATTCATGGGACCTCACAGCACATAAGTAGTGTGAATCATGCAAGATGAATTCCAACAAGAACCATTGTCATTACACCTGCAGCCACGATCATGAGAACAGGCACCGTGGTTTGCCTGCTGGCATGATTTCCTGGACTTTCCTGTGGAATCGGTACATACCTAGTCTGTTTAGCATGCTGCTTCTGTAGGTAGGAGATTTACTTTATTTCCCCAAGTTCAAGAGCTGGTGTGGCTCTCTTGCGGGAACTTGATGGCGCGGGACCATTATAAATAAATGAAATCTGTTGCTCACTCATGGACGATGGAAATGTTCTATCCCATGAGTGTTTCAGCTGGCATAGTGGCGATGATTCTCCAGGAATAGTAAATTCGTCGATAGTGACCCCATTCAATTGGACGGTGACCGAAACATCGGCATCCTTTGGGACAAATTTATAAGAAAGCTTGATACCTGCAAGGGGAGAAATCATTAGCTTGTTTATAATGGGCAGCCACAGAGTTCGTATCACTCCAGGTTGTCATAAAACACAACTGAGTAGCGAAGGCAGATTCAATGTGGATACGTACCAAAAAACTTATAGGTGATTTTCGCTCCCACTTGTGTAGTAGTTCTCGTTCCATTCGTACACGATCCGCCAGTTGAGGACCATGCACTAGGTGGGTCATACTGGATCTGGGGATCGAAAAGTTCGACAGTGATCTCCACTTCCGCTCCTGGTGGTTTAGATCCTCCACCACCTCCGCTATCCTGTAAGGCCAAAATGTAAGTAGGAAGGGAGCACTAACAGGGAAAACTTTTTAGGTTAAGGATCAGTCTTTTGAGAAGGTACTCACGGCAGCAGCTAGTAAAGAGCTTGAATTTGATCATTGGCTGGACTTACCCGGTTGACACAACGACCATTCTCACACCTCTCACTCGAGGTGCAGCAGTTGGAAGCTGCAATTCATTATTATTATATAAGCAGATGATAAACAACCACTTACTCCCGCAACAAGTCATTCCGGATCGACAGCAAGAGCTACCGCAGCATGATGCGCCTGATTCACAACACTGCGAACCTGCGTAACATGATTGGTTTGGCGATTGACACCTGACCGAAGAAATGATGCCATCAACTCACCGCAACATTTACTGTCTGTAGAAGAGCAGCACTGAGGACCACAACATAATCCAAGGCAGCATCTTCCAGCGCAGCATCGTGACCCAGAACGACAGCAACTTATGCCTTTCACACCAGTATTAACTCAAAGTATGCTTCAGTGCATTCAGATCTCACCGTCTGCACAAAGAGAGTAACCTTGAGGGCAGCATCCACCTGCCACACACGTATCCCCAGTGGGGCAACAGCCTCCAGGACAACCTTCACTGAATGTGAGGGAAGTGTTTCATATCAGCGCAACTGACTAGACGCACAAACAGTGTTTGAAGGGGGGCAACAAGGAAGTGGGCCTGGACACAACGGGATCCAACCTGGATTGACACAAGTGTACTGTGGATGTCATCGAGATGGGTAAATGTTCTGAATAGTCATCGGCATTAGTGCAGACACGAAAGAGCCCGCACCTGCCTCGTTAACGGACCTCCTTCACCGTTTCCTTCAACCTCACCCATCATTACGCCCTTGGTAAAATTCGATGCTGGGTAGGGTTCGCTGACGTCTATCGCAGCGATCATCCTGGTAAATTTTGCATGTTCTTCGTCAGTGAGGAGAACACCTGGCGCAGGAGTAGGCGACACCCCGCGGGCGTCACAGAGCCTATCATGAAGCGCAAGCGCACGCGCACGCGAAGCAAAGAAAAATAGGGTAATAAACGCGACAAATACGGGCAGCATCTTTGGCTCGTGTGAGGACCAGGACAGAGAGTTTACAGCAGTACTTCGGCGACAGGACGCCATCTTTTAACTTGTTTTTTGGGCGCTAAGATAGGGTCATGTTCCAGAGGAAACTAAGGCTCCCATGCATTGTCACTGTGGATAGTTCTTACATGCAGTGGCAGAGCGTGCGCGTGATACTGAACTGAACGACGAAGTCTTGGCAAAAGAGAAAACTCGAATATTGTCCCTCACCCTCCCAGTGAACCTGAAGCGGATGCAAAAGCAGAACAGAGCACCCTGCATGTCGTAGAGGAATGACAAGGAAAAGAGCAAACGAAATATTTGGAAAAGGTTGTCATTGGTGGTCGGGTGAGAACAGACAAGGTTGCGGATGCTGTACGATGGGAAGATGTCGACTAATTGTGTTCAACATCTCCTGATCTAGATCGCGAGAGTTGCAGAGACTCCATATTCGACTTTCCAATGTTGTTGCCGTCGTCCTCAAAAGCGTCATGCTCCAGAGGAACTCCCATTCATCGTCACTGGGATACTACATGCAGTAGCTGCGATGTGACGAACAAAACCCCTATAGCTGAGCGTGCACGTGATACTGGAATTGCAAAACGACGGAGTCTTGGCATTGCTAGGCAAAAGAAAATCATTTCCCCCAGTGGACAGGCTGTTGAAGTAGTCGACTGTATCACCGGCGATGTTCGTTGTACCTGCACGTGACATCTCATAATTCTGCCCGTTTACGTATCTATATAAGTACAATTAATTATTCTCTAATGTAAGGCCTAGGTAACTGCCAAGTCTACATCTATGCGCATGCATCACTTCGACAATCGAGAGGATTGGATGTGTTATAAATTAAGAGACGAGTTAAAGAGACTATACACCTATAGTAAGCCAAGATCTTTGGACATGTACATAAATACTGGTCATTCAAAAAATTGAAATGTCTACCTACGACAGCCAATGCATTACAGCGCAAGTTTTAGTAATCCAATTAAGGGCGTTAGTGTAGCATGAAAGGAATCCAACATAAGCACAACACGAAAATCGTCATATCGAACAACGAAGCAAGGGGATCCAAGATTGTGATTCATTTTTATTTTTACTTCTCCTTCATCATAGCGGCTGGGGATTGGTATAATACGAAGGATCCCGTTCCAGGTTATGCAGCGCGAACTGTCCTTGATCCTGCATACTAGAATCCATCCCGAATGTTCCATGTTTGTCGAAATTCCCAGGAAGCGGACCTGCATGTTGCGTATACGAGTCTGCACCGAAATCAGTCGAAAATTGCGCGGGTGAATCCGTACGATAAATATCATGTCCAAATGGCGTTCCTGGTCCAACACTACCAGGTCGCTCGGTGCCGTACTGGTCTGACTGCAGTGGCGGGTCCAGACTGATGTTCATTAGTTGCCTCATCTGTTCTTGCATCCCGCTCATATTCGAACCTCCAGACAATGACCTCCGTGCCTGCTGTGAAGGGTATTCTGTGGCCAATGGGACCGTAAACCCTGAAGGACTAGAGTGTGTTGAACTTGAACGCGAGGAAGATGCATAACCAGCATAAGGGTGATAACCCCTCATACCACCGATTAGTGAGCTAGAAGAGTTTCCGGGTGAGCCAGACACAAAGTCTGTACTGTTAGCTGTGGAGGGTCTTCGGAGCTCCCCATTGCGCACGACGGAGGGTGTCATGCTGCGATGTCGTCTAACAGGGCCGGGGCCGCCGGAATCCATCAAACCAGATTCGAACAACGCTCCATGGTCGAAAGCTTGTTTATGCGATGGCGCAGAGACGGAGACGGATCCCATGTAGTCGTCGCCGCCGTAGACAGACGAGGGAGCCGAGGATGGGGGTGACTGAGGAATTTGATAGCCAGCAGGTGCAGAGGTGATAGAGGAAATGGAGGAACGATTGCTACGGATATGGGGTAGAGATCCAAGTGGAGGAGAGGAAGCTATGTGCGAATGTACACCCCAGTTGGGTTGATGGTGCTGTCCGCCAGATAACGTATTAGGCGGTGTGAAATATAGATCCTGGGCAAACGCTGGGGGGGCAACACCATCCGCCCGCATAATAAGCCCCTCTTCGTCGCCCGACACCTCATGAACGTCGCCTGGGACATCCACCTCGCACGTTTCAATATTAAACCCGCTTATCGACGATCCTCCGAACGCGCCCATATTTGTATCCATCATCCCCATCGCCATGGGGGCGCCACCGAACATCGCCAGTCCACTGAGGTTCGCAGCGATCTCTTCCGGGTCGAGCTCATCGTACCCCTCACTCTCAAGCCCACCATCCTCTGCATCACCGTCCTGACCAGCGTCACCGTCTTGGCTGGTGGCGCGTCCACGATGCTGCCCTCCGTCCTCACCTCCAGCATCGTTAATCCAGTCCGAAATCCCACCGTCCGATGCTGTGACGCCCGAAACACCATTACCGTCTCCAGCAGCAGCAATGCGACCATGAGTCCTTAGGTGCTGATTCAGATTATCGCTCCTGGAGAACCGTTTTTTGCACTGCGGACAGGCATACGGACGCTCCATGGTATGTGTCCTCAGATGCCGCTTCAAATGCTCCATCCGCTTGAACATCCTCCCACAAGAGAAGAGAGGGCAGACAAAAGCCTTTGTTTTCCCGATCGTTGTGGATTGGTCGATGGTGCTAATTTCTGGGGACTGCTGCTGCGGAGGTTGG
>QFEU01009483.1:0-10237 GCA_003316345.1 Tricholoma terreum
TTGCGCGGCATCGCTTGGTCCACTGTAATTGGTTTGGCAGCACTGGTCGGTGGTCCAGATAGCCGGACCACCCACAGAGGCTCCAGTTGGGGTGGGAGCTTTGGCTCCATGGCGTAGGTCCTGTGTGATTTGAACAACATTCGGGTAATCCAGTCCGAGGCAGTGGTGGTTCTTTAAGGTTGACTCACCATGTCCTATGTCCGTTGAAGGGATGTAGGCCGGTGGAAAAAGACCTGTGGGATCCACTGCAGCACCAGTTGTGGAGCTCTACTAGGCTATCACGTCACACAGCCCATCGATTAACGTACGTCTTTCGACTCCACCGTCCCATCATGTCCAACTTTAGATTTTCGGAGCCATCAACTCCTAGGATGCGGCCCCGCCTTTCATCAGTGCCTACTACATACAATAACCTTGCCGGGCCTTGTCACCTCTGGGTCGTTTCGGTTGTCCGCAATCCCGCTAATGCATGTGACAGTGTCCTCCCAAAAACTTGTTCCCATCTATGCAACACTGTTTCCTCGGAGTCGGAACGCGTCAGTTTTCTTCCGCCAAGTTAATATTACGTAAGCCATGTGGACAAATTGCGGGGCAAGGTTAATAAACCGGTCCGGACTTGCCACTGCATCTGACCTCGGGAAGATCAGATAAGGTACTTAAGGAGGGCAAAAGAAGTTTCGGCGGCAAACACCCCTTACTTTCGGGTCTGCAACACAATGGCAACCATTGCACTGAAGAGAACTGGCCAACAGGTATGCAAGTGTTCGCACAATCGTTACAACGTAGTACATTCAACCTTAATGACTGCTCTAGATGCCCTTGGTAGGGTAAGTCTGAATCGTACATACATAGGCGAAGTTTATGTTCACACACAACCGTGGTATAGGTTGGGCCTGTGGAAGGTGATACATTCCTTCAACGCACAAATTTCCTTTTCGAGAATAAGCTAACCAGTATTCCAGATTGACAAACCCACCTGTGCAGATGTAAGGCGTATCTAACATTCGATATATAGCTATCGCTGAGCTCTCCCATTCAGACCGTGTACCAAGCAATCAAGCAAGGATGCAGGTTACTCGACGGTGCAGGGGACTATGGTAACGAGAAACAAGCGGGCGAAGGGGTTCGTCGAGCAATCAAAGACGGCCTTGTCAAAAGGGAAGATTTGTGTGAGTCCTTTAATGTTTTCAAGTTGCCGCTTTTTAACAGTCGTGCAGTCATTACCTCAAAGGCAAGCTTTACTCTGGACTCCGCAAGTTCTTCTTGACGTTGTCGATAATTTCACAGTTGTGGAACACGTTCCATGCGAAAGAGCATGTGAGCATAGCGTTTCTATACAAAGTCCAATTCTGAGGACGCTACTGTTAGGTCAAGCCAATTGCCAAGAAACAGCTCCAAGACTGGGGAATCGACTACTTCGACTTGTTTCTCATTCATTTCCCGATCTCTCTCAAATACGTCGACCCGACGCATCGTTACCCTCCAGAGTGGCAGGGTGACGATGGCAAGGTCCATCTCCGTAAGTTTCACCAACACTTCGCGGCGAAGAAATTCTCACAAGTCGATCAATCACTTTCAGAAAATACGCCGATTCAAGAAACTTGGACCTGTTTGGAAGGGTTGATCGATGATGGCCTTGTGAAAAATATTGGACTGAGGTACGTACCTGTTACCATACGTCGCATGAACACGATAGACGTCGATTCCTAGTAACTGTAACGGATCTTTGATTTCGGACGTTCTCCGCTATGCTCGGATTCAACCCCAGGTCCTGCAGGTCGAATTGCATCCATATTTGACCCAGGAACCCTTGGTGGATTTCGTCCAGTTACTTGGGATACAGATCACAGCCTATTCCTCCTTCGGACCCCAGGTGAGGTGAAAGAATGATATAGGGGACGTTACACTAATTTATGCCTACGCGATCAGTCGTACTATGAACTCGGAGGCTCCAAGGATATTCCTAGCTTGTTGGATAACAGCAAGGTTACAGTAATTGCCCGGAAACATAAGAAGAGTACGTTTTACAAACTTCCCAAAGGTGAATATTTGACCTATGGTTGCTCCACAGCTCCAGCACAGGTATTGCTTCGCTGGGCAACTCAGCGCGGCATCGCCGTTATCCCGAAGAGTAACAAAGCTGAAAGAATCATCGAAAACTTGTTGTCCACTTCATTCAATTTGGATGAAAGCGACATAAAGGAAATCAGCTCTTTGAATGGGAATATCAGGGTGCGTTGTAATTTATCTGCCTCCCCGTATGTAACCATAAATGAGTTTTCCAGGCGAACAACCCTGTTGACATTGATCCTCGTCTGGCAATCTTTGCTTGATGTGAAAGAAATGGTCGATACTCTTGTAAACGAGTGACACCCACGTAGGACGTTCAGGTGTGCAGAGATGGAATACGTATCATGTCGAGATACAGTTTCAACCTGCTGTTGCGTACCACCGAGAAATGAAATTCATTGAAGATGAAGTACCTATCGACAACATCCAGGGGATCGAAATGAGCATGTCAAGTTATAACTGAATCCACGATCTTGCATGGACTTGGGCGTCCTGGGAATACGAAGCGTGCACGTTGACAAAACCCACGCATTTCATCGACGGCATACTTTCTGAAGTACTGAGAAATTGACGTTTGTGATCAAGAGGGTGGCAGAACAGGATTCTCGGAAGCTTGCTCAACCCCTGACAAGCCAGGTGACCTACATAACTTGAAGTCAGACTCAGAGGCCATTATGAGCAAGTTACGAGGCGCACCTGCGTTGCAAGACTCGTTCACGGCCTAGGAGTAGAAAAACGAGGGGGTATACGAACCGACAAGTCTGTATACGTGACAGGCAGGATCACTGCTGAGAACCACAACTTTCGAGTTGGGGGCACTCGAAGACGGCAACGATTAGACCATTGTCGGAATCTCGCCTCCACTGAAATATCCATGACTTCTTTTGCACCCTCCGTAGACTCATTTCATAACCTTCATGAGCCAGTCGCAGTCGTTGTCGACTCCACCTGCATCCGCGGGCTCGCCTCTGCTCCGCTTACGCCAGTGCTATCCCCAGTGTCTGTCCCACGACGCTTTCTAACTGCGTTACCACTACGCCACATCACCTTCTTGAGTGAACTTTCATCAGGAGCCTTCCAATCCCAAAGCTCCGAGACGAGTGCTCTGGAAATGCTTCTCGACCTTCGAACAAAAGATGTGTGGGCGTACCACCTGGATACGCGGGGATCGAATCGTGGTTCGTGCGCGTAGACACGAAGGAATTAGAAGAGACTGAACTTTGCGGCAACCAATCTATATGATGCATTTACAGATCCATCGTCTATCCAGTAAGAAGAGTAAATCTGCACGTGTCCGCGACAGGGAGTGATTCCCATGATGATAGAGTCCTTGAGCGAGAGGGCTTTTCGCTGCCGCTGTGCGGTGGTAAGCACCATGATCAGCTGGTTCCTGTTGTATTCGGAGTCTTCCTTATATTCTCCGGGGAACCCGATGATCGAGAAATTATCTCCGAAACCAAGGCCACGGGTGGATCAACACCAGTGGTCTACAATGGTTTGGTCGGTGAAAGAACGATGATGGAGGAATATTGTGTCGCTAAACTTTGCCCAAGGACTTGTCACCAAGGAGTCGGACGGCGCGTCTGGATGGTCATCGGAGGCTGCGAGGCGATAGCTCTCCTCGGTGCTGATGCCAAAAGTTGAAGGGATATGTGTCATGCGGGAGAAAGAACATACCTGAAATCACAATGGCGATCAACCCTCACACTGTCAATTCGATAATGTCGTCAATACCACGACGCTGAGTGTGTCCTTTTAGAGTGATTATTTGATGTTTTGCGAATGCGACTATAAGCGAGGCTGAGGTGGGGAGGTTCAAGGAGGAGGCCATGTTCGTCTATTTCCATACGACGAAGTGTCGATGCCCACTGGTATATGATGCGCTGAAAGTCAGCTTTTGTCGTCGTGGTGGGCAAGGAACCATATCCAGAAGTTATGAATGGGAGACGTGCGGACAAGGGATACTGTAGACCGCTCGGCAGTTCTTCTAACTTATACAGCGTGTCAAAGTGGGCTTTGACTTCTGCCGGAGGGTCAACGGCACAACCAACGTTTGCACGAATCGTCCAGGCCATGAAGAGAGGGTGAGATTTTGCAATCCTTTGGGGAAGTAGCGTCACCTCTTCGAGATCTCTGAGCAATAAGAAATGACTCACTTCGATGACGATGTGTCACCTCAGAGACCAGCCAGGGACGGAGTGAACATTGCCGCTGATGTTCGTGATAAGGGCGCGGTGTTCGAAGGGTTCAATGGAGAGCAACCCTGTGGGCTCTAGCACAATCCACCGGGCGGGTAGATACACTTTTGTGTTTTCGTACTCCTTGAGCGCTTGCAGGCCGGCTCTGTCATCTGGAGACTGGCGGCTTACTGCGTGAGGCCCAGAATATACAACGATACTTCTCTAATTTTTTTTTAGTCAGGTTCTTCTATGTATCAATCTAGGTCTGCGTTCATCTGCCCCTTATGATGGGCCGATTTCGAGCCTTGTGGCGTGACTGACGAATTGTAAGCCTCCTGCCACAGCGTGGGACGAGTCGTGTTGCAGGCGCTAAACATTGTTGTTGCTCTTCTCCATACATACGATACTGTGTTTCAAGAACGATGAATGCTGCCAAAGGAAAGTACGCAATGACAATGTGGGTCAGACATTACTGTACTCTCCGCTATCATATGAACCTCGATTTCAGCACCGCGCCAGGATCGATCGCAGTGGAGATCAAAGGCATGAACGATGATGACCTTCATTGATCGCGACGGTTACTGAGTCTCGCGATAGACATCAAGGCCTATGAGCTTCCGAAAGTAGGAATACCCAAGCGAATTGCTAAATACTATGTCAAACTATTGTTCGACGGAGAAGTCAAGTTGGAAACAGAAGCGCATCGAGGGACGGCCGTATCGTGGGCGGAGAATGTCCACTTGTGAGGCGATTCGTTATATATGATATTGTGACTGATACTTTGGGAAGGGATGTGCATAAAACTTCCACGGTAGAATGTCAGGTTCACGCCCACCTCAAGTTCGGCGGTGAACGCTTCATAGGCGGAGCAAATGGGACTATCGAGTCGTTCCTCGCTGAAGGTGGTTCCGGAGGTCAGAATGCTTCCGTTATTTAACGGAAATACATGCTGAATCCTCCCCCAGCACTGATATCTCGAAAACTCTGCAAATATGACCCAAATGGAGATGCGCAGGAACTACGGACTACGGTTGAATTCACCATCGTCTCTATTGCTGGGCCAGTCAGCGCTGCCCAAATGCAGATGGATAAGGCGGTAGCTCAAGGCAACGCTGCAATCGATCAGCTGAAACCGATACCGTCATCTCTCGAGCACATCGGGGGTGTAGTGGACAACTCTATCACCTCGATTAATAGTAATAAGCCCATGGCAATGGCTTGGGGTCCGTTCTTACAGAAAGTCAAACTATTGATGGGGATGGTAGACAAGATCTCAGAGGTACGACATGAAATTATTGATAATTCAGCTTTTCAACCATGACCTCTGCATCTAGATCCATCCATATGCTAAAGTTGCGTGGAGTGTCATCTCCTTGGCTTATCAGGTGCGTATTTTCAGAATGCGCGCGGTTTAGATGCATTTGATCATAGGCGTCAAATCATCAAGGTTGTGCTTGCTCAGCAGGAACGCGACGGGGCCATCGAGCATCTTGTCGAAGTCATGAGCGACGTCTACTCATTCGTGCACGAGGCTGAGGCTCTCGGGGGTATTGAGTCTCACAAGCACATTGTCCGGGTCATGACACAGCAAACCATCGATTGTGCGTATTTCATCCGTGACTACGCCATCAACAAGAATTTTTGTATGTGAATTTTTATTTACGATGCGCTAAAGGCTTATATTGTCTATGATGGCAGGGACACGAACTGTCAAGAATTTTGTATCGGATACGGACAGCAGGATTACGCAATACGAAGCCAAATTTAACGAGCTCAAACTCGCATTTCAAGGGCGGGCCATCCTTCACACCGAAATCACTGCCTTGCGCATGCTAGACAACGTCGAAACTATTGGTGAGTGATGCGATAGTTGATAGTTGGTTTGGAGTCTCATTTGCTGTACACAGCTGAGGAGATCGACCTCAATGATATGCTCTATGCGGAGGGCGCTCGTTTTGATCCCGAGAAAGTGTGCCTGCCACACACGCGTGACAATATCATCGACGAGATCGACCGATGGATTAACAGCCCCAACGGTGATGACGTGCCCCGCATGCTCTACTTGAGTGGTGTGGCCGGTTCGGGCAAGTCGACCATCGCCCACACGATCGCCCACCGATATGACCAGCTTGGCCGGCTAGGATCGTCGTTCTGCTTCGACCGAGCCGATCAGGTGAATCGACGGCCCGACAATATATTTAGCACGATTGCCCGTGACCTGGCCGATCTCGATCCACAGCGGAAGCGCATTCTATGGCTGACAGTGAAAGAGAAGCGGAGCTTGCGTACCACTCGAGCCCCTCGAGAGCAATTCGAAAATTTTATCCTCAGGCCTGCAAAGGGTATGAACACCATCGGACCCATCGTCATTGTTGTTGATGCCTTCGATGAATGCGGAGATCAAGGATCTCGCAAAGTCATCCTTTCTATCCTTGTTGAGGCAATCAAGTGTCTTCCGTCCAACTTCCGCATTCTCATCACTGCCCGCCCAGAGTCCGACATTGAGAAGGCCCTTGCATTGAGTCCCCACGTGCTTTGCAAGAGGATGGACACCATCGATGCCAAATCCACCTTAGATGATATCTCACTGTATGTCCAGGCCCAGCTATCAGACATGGAGGGACTCGAGCGTCAATGGCCAGACAAATCTTGGTGCCTGCCGTTGGCTGAGAGGTCCGAGGGGCTGTTTCAGTGGGCATTCACGGCGTGTCGCTTTATTGCAGGAGATGGGAAGTCTGGCCTGGATCCTGTTGACCAGCTCAGCATCCTGCTGTCACCAGCATCTTCAACGACCAATCTCAGTGCCCTGGATCAGCTTTACTTTGATATACTGACTCGAACGTTCCCATCGGAAAATGCGACTTTCATGGAGAGGTTCCGATCGATATTTGCAAGAGTTCTTGCAGTCCATGAACCACTGTCCATGTCAAGTCTCAGAGAGTTGCACTGTGAAGATGATTTCGTTGATGTGGGCTTGATTATCAGCCCATTAGGGTCTTTGCTGAGTGGTGTCACTCAACAGGATGTTGCAGTCCGGCCCTTGCACACTTCATTTCGTGACTTTCTGACAGATGTGAAACGAAGCAAGTCCTTTTTTGTTGACACCTCTCAACATCATGGAAGGCTTGCACTTGCATCTATGCGAATCATGAAGACTGAATTGCGGTTCAACATTTGCAATTTAAAGACATCTCATGTTCGCAATGTTGATGTATCTGATTTAACTGCACGTGTGAAGCGAGCCATCTCCCCTCACCTCTCCTACTCATGTCGTTTCTGGGCCGATCACCTGTGGGCCACCAAATATGAACACAATGTTCTCGAAGCAGTCTTGTATTTTCTGAACAATCACTTCTTGTATTGGCTAGAGGTTCTGAGCCTTATCAAGCAAGTAAATATGGCACCAAGGATGCTGTTGTTGGTGGTGAATTGGATCAAGGTAATATTTGCCATGTAGAAACTGCAATGAAGACAGTTGACCAAGTATTTTTATAGACCCACAGTCAAGATGCTTCCATGGCAACAGAGGCAAGCAGATTTGTGGCTGCCTTTGGGAGTGTCATCTCTCAAAGTGCTCCTCACATATATTTGTCTGCTCTGCCATTTGCACCTGTGGATTCAATTTTGTCAAAACATTATCTACCACAATACCAACATACACTTTCTGTTGAGATAGGTGGCCAGCATGATTGGCCAATCATTCAATTAGTCATTGATGAACACACCAACCGTGTCCGCTCTGTTGCATTCTCTCCTGATGGCAGAAGCATTGTCTCAGGCTCTGATGACAACACTATTGGGGTCTGGGATGCACACACAGGCAATATTGTATCAGGCCCATTTGAAGGGCATACTGAATGGGTCAATTCTGTTGGATTTTCTCCTGATGGGGCATGCATTGTCTCAGGCTCTCATGACAAGACTATCAGGGTCTGGGATGTGCACACAGGCAATACTGTATTAGGCCCACTGGAAGGGCATACCAGTTACATCAAGTCTGTTGCATTCTCTCCTGATGGCAGAAACATTGTCTCAGGCTCCAATGACAAGACTATCAGAGTCTGGGATGCACATACAGGCAATATTGTATCAGGTCCATTTGAAGGGCACACTAACTGGGTCAATTCTGTTGCATTCTCTCCTGATGGCAGACACATTGTCTCAGGCTCCAGTGATAAGACTATCAGGGTCTGGGATGCACACACAGGCAATATTGTATCAGGCCCATTTGAAGGGCACACTAGGTCTGTCTCTTCTGTTGCATTCTCTCCTGATGGTGCACACATTGTCTCAGGCTCTAGTGATAAGACTATCAGGGTCTGGGATGCACACACAGGCAATATTATATCAGGCCCATTGGAAGGGCACACTCGACATGTCAGTTCTGTTGCATTCTCTCCTGATGGTGCCCACATTGTCTCAGGCTCTTATGACCAGACTATCAGGGTCTGGGATGTGCACACAGGCAATATTGTATCATCCCCATTTGAAGGGCACATGCATTATATCTCTTGTGTTGCATTCTCTCCTGACAGTGCATGCATCATCTCAGGCTCTTTTGATAATACTATCAGGCTATGGGATGCACATACAAGCAATGTTGTATCAGGCCCATTCAAAGGGCATGCTGGTTGGGTCCATTCTGTTGCATTCTCCCCTGATGGTGCACACATTATCTCAGGCTCTGAGGACAAGACTATTGGGGTCTGGGATGCACACAGAGGCAATATTGTATCAGGGCCATTCCAAGGGCATACTGATCAGGTCAATTCTGTTGCATTCTCTCCTGATGGTGCACACATTGTCTCATGCTCCAATGACAACACTATCAGAGTTTGGGATGCACACACAGGCAATATTGTATCAGGCCCATTTGAAGAGCAACCTAGCTGGATCATTTCCGTTGCATTCTCTCCTGATGGTGCACACATTGTCTCAGGCTCCACTGATGGGACTATCAGGGTCTGGGATGTACAGACAGGCAATATTGTACCAGGCCCATTGGAAGGGCATACCAGTTACATCAAGTCTGTTGCATTCTCTCCTGATGGCAGAAGCATCATCTCAGGCTCCAATGACAGGACTATCAGGGTCTGGGATGCACACACAGGTAATATTGTATCAGGCCCATTGGAAGGGCACACTGGTGGTATCGATTCTGTTGCATTCTCTTCTGATGGCAGAAGCATTGTCTCAGGCTCTCATGACAATACTATCAGGGTTTGGGATGCACACACAGGCAATATGGTATCAGGTCCATTTGAAGGGCACACTAAGGGGGTCAATTCTGTTGCATTCTCTCCTAATGGCAGACACATTGTCTCAGGCTCCAACGACAATACTATCAGGGTCTGGGATGCACACACAGGCAATGTTGTATCAGGCCCATTTAGAGGGCACAGTGATAGGGTCCTTTCTGTTGCATTTTCTCCTGATGGTTCACATATTGTCTCAGGCTCTTGTGACAAAACTATCAGGGTTTGGGATGCTCACATAGGCAATATTGTATCAGGCCCATTCAAAGAGCACACTGATTGGGTCCATTCTGTTGCATTCTCCACTGATAGCATGCACTGTGTCTCAGGCTCTCATGACATGACTACCAAGGTCTGGGATACACAGACAGACAATGTTACATCTAATTGCCTAATTCCAATACCATCCTCTCTCACATATATAAGTGATCAATACCCGATGGACACGGGTGCGCGGATGACAAAAGCCCCCGTGCCACATGGGCCAGCGGAGTCAGCCGAAGCGAAAATCGGACCCGTCGGATACGGGTCGGCTGACTCGTAATGATACCCGTACAACACGGGTCCGCCGGACAGTAAACCTGCCTCGTATCACACGGTGTGGGCTGAACATCGGGCTCCGAGACTGGTGGAGAGTGATCCCGAGCCCGAGACGGGATGATAAGGCCAAGGCCGAAGCCGACACGGGGTCGGCGGCCAAAGCTGCATATGAAGGAGGCAGAAAAGGTTATT
>QFEU01009494.1:0-15905 GCA_003316345.1 Tricholoma terreum
TTATGCAACCAGAAGGTCCTGCCGGTACTTTTGATCGCCGTCATTTTTACGCTCGTACTTCTGCTCCTACATAAAATCATTATGCATTCAATATGCATCGTAGCACAAAATGATCATGATGTGTAATCCCCCTTCTCGCACTCCACGCTCCACCTCCCTCTTCACCTCCTATAGCTATCACTGGCACCTCCTATACATTTTAATAGTCCACTCCCACCGAGATCAACGCACCAAGTTCCCAGGACTCACGATCGGGTGACGGACTATTGACGTCGACATTCCCGCTAGTGGTCGATGTGAGTTCGAGTCTTGACGTCGTCTGGTGCCCCTTTGGACGAAGATCTGGTGCGTTGGCTAAGCAGGACATTTATGATTACAATTGACGGTTGGTCTGACGTAGGCCGTTGAATTAATATTCTCAAGTTCCTTTTGAATGTAATTAGGCGCATATCCAGAGCACTTCCACCCTGGACTATTTTTGTTTTGTTGATCCGAGAAAATCGAGAGATAAGTGCGAGGCTATGTGCGTAACCGTGCTATAAGCATACGGGTCGCACTTCCCGGAGGGGGTCCCCTTTCTCCGACTCGGCCAGCAACGAATGCAATCAGGATCAAGTATGCGGCCGACAATTTGAAATTCAGTTACATGAACGTCGTCGGCATCAAATGATTCACTCCAAGATCGCGCAAGTCATCCATTCCATCGACAAGTCCATAACACGAAATTTTAGGGACGCAACGAAGCTCTCAGCGACCGACTGTTCGTACCCAACCTTTTGCATCCTTGGATGATCACCAGGTCACCAGCTCCAGATCTATACCCACACTTCACCCCAAAAAGGTCCTCCCACGAGTCACCACCCTGGGCACGCTGCATGGAGTTCCAAGGGGTAAACAGAAGTTAACGATCCGCGATTCTGTCAATGATGAACCCAGGGCCGAAAACGCCAAACCACGATTATAAAAAGAACGCCACTGGACGCCATATATCAAACATCTGACCTGCAAGTCCAAATCTCTCATTCCATGACTTTGGTAAAAGAGATACATTCACCTTATCATCCTTTCCGCGTCAAATCCGAGTCCAAGCGCATCGCCATGAGTCAGAATATGGAGATGAATTAACGTTAAACCCGAGAGCTTAGGGACTCGGGAGGGGGTGATCATTATTAAACAAAAGACAAGTTCTGTCGCTCACAAAATGACATTAATATGTCTTCACTAGGATTAAACTTATCTGTACTGTATCTCGAGCCTGGGGTACTGTTACAAACCGCAGGTCACCGGACCTATCTTTCAGCGTTAACTTGATCTTGAATGGTACCTAGACGGCCGCGCCACTGAATGTCATCAGCTGTCCAGATGCTGAAACGTCGAAATTAGGGTGGCCACCTGTATACCCGGATCCTTTTGGGTCGCGTGCTGCGCGGATGGTTAAATTCTTTGGCTGTTCCGAATCGTGCTCGGTACTTGTATAACTGGGTAGTGTAAGCTTTTCAAATCTTGATCTTTGAATCCTCCCCGATTGTCTGTGTGATTTGGGGGACTGGAATGAAAGGTACTTGTATGCCGCATACTTTGTGCGGTAGGTGGTCATGTTAGGTGCTTCTACTTCAGATCCACTTCTTTTGATCATGGGGGTTGTAAGTAGGGCTTGAAGTGGATGGGGTAGTTGGGGGGGATCGAGTATAGGCCGGCGAGACGTCGAGAGCACTATGGTGGGTGGATCTACACAGTGCCACTATGGAAACTAGGCTCTGGCGTCGACTGAGCATCACGTGTCTCCTAATGCATCATGAGCTGCTGTGGACAAAGTAGAACAATGGATAACTTACTCGCAAAACTTCATGAACCAGCTCAAGTAACTCCCACTCAGCCGGAGCAATAGAGAAATCACCATATTTTTTCTTCTTGAGATTGGGCACCTTTGGGCTCACATTGCACACATAGTAGTTACTTAAGTCCATAGTATACGACTAATCCGACGTGACATTTGACCCATCTAATATGGCCCCAGACGATCAGTCCATGTACAGATAGAACCCATCTACAATGGGTGGACTGAACATATTGCTTTTGATGTAAGGGCCGATGATATAGTTTGGTTAGTGAATCACTGAAGCACCATACATGGTTTGTATACTAGCTGTAGACTAACCTACATCAGCAAACCCTGGTGTTTCCCATGAATTTAAGCTCCGACACTATCGAATATTATAGTACCCATAGACGTGACAGGGCCTATGTAGCACTCTATAGATCTGCATAGATCACTTATATCTCTACATAGATTACTTAGAGACTACACAGGTATACATAGACTACTCAGAGACTACATGGGTATACATAGATTATCCTATTATTTCGCCAACAATCCTCATCTTCAAACTTAACCATGACATTAAATTTATTCAGAACAAGCCTACTCACAAAGCATTATATTTTGTAATAGAAGTTTGTAGCTACAAGCCACTAAGGGCATAGAATAATTCTTTGTCGAAGTACTTGTTGAGCCAGAACTTGTTGCTGTACTCCAAACTTGATTCCTTTGTTAGCCTGTTATCTGCATTCTTACCAAAAACAGGTGTGAGCTCGACAAGTGCTCTGAGCCGTGTTAGAGGAACAATCTCCCCTGCAACCGTTTTATCATGGTTATGTTTATGCTTCAAAATAAACATTGAAAATTCAGGGTGTGGATATAAACCTTTTCTTGTGGAGCCTGAGATCTTTCGATTGATTTGTGGAACTACATCAAATGGTTGGACATACGAGAGAAAAGTCTCGAGGCTTGGAATTGGTAAAGTCCGCAGCTGGGGGATTGCATGAAAGATGAGCCGCATTTGTGTGGCACAATGTCCTAAGCAAAATAAATGTACTGTTGTGATATATCAAACAAGGCCAAAATACCAGTTAAACCGCTCCATGGCCAAACAGAATCCAAATCAGTATTCATGAGAATGGTGTCAGCATGTCCAACTGGCCATTCCACTGATGGTGGAGATGCATTGATTGTCTGGGGAAGGAGGATGTCATTGGGTGTGTGGTAGAAATAATTCTGAACCTGGACTGTTGTCCATGCTTCGATCATGTCGAAAGGCAGATCCATCACATTGTTGGCTCCAGAAAGGACTCCTTGCTTAGAAAGGTAATCAACAATGGCACCATGTAAATTTGGTAGTTGGAATTTTTGAGCTGCATCATCAACTGTCATTTGGAAATATGTCAGATCGCGAGCAAGATGTAGGCCAGTTTTGGCACCCACAAACATTCGGAAGGGTAAAGTTGAATGTGGACATAAGCCCTGCTGGAGTTCATTGGCCACAAAGTTCTGGAGCTTTCGAGATGTCCCAGTCAGGTTTGTCATTGGCGTAATCATAGAAAGTAGATCAGCTGTAGTATCAACAGCACAGATAGGATTGTGTGGAGAGGCTTCAATAATGTTGTTGTTGTCACTAGTACCATTGTCATCATTATCATTATTAATGGTATAGTTATCAGAGGAAATTTCTATGGACGCCTCGCGTGTGGCAGTTGCAAGGTCAAAATGTCGGCACTTCTCTGCACGATCAAGATGTCGACAGATTTGTGCTTTGTAGCCTTGATTGTTTGTAGAGCCAGACGGGTCCTTTATCTCAGTGATGTGGGCGTGTTCAGTGACATCAGCAGACCATTGTATTGCTACGCCATTCTCGCGAATGTTGGGAACAACACTTGTAGAAATTCAAGCTTTGGGATGTAGAAGTTGTTCAGGACTTTTTTACGCTTGCCGGTCTATCCACCAGCCAAAATTATGGCATTCTTGTTTTTGTGAAATTCTGCTAATGCCTCCGTGATCCTTGTGCATGCTGCCTCTGAAAGTTCTGGAGCCTGCATGAGGTACCAAAAGTCTGCTGATGCACGGATGGCAGCAAGAAAATCTTTTGGGACTGTGCTTGCAATCATGGCAATAATATACTGTTGCATGTCACGGTGTTCACATCCTGTGACCTGCTTCAGACGTGAAATTTCCCCTGAAAAGTGCCAGAATCCGGTGTGTGGGTGTAAAATTGAGAACCGGAAGTCGATTTCCTCCTTTCCTAATACGTGGATGCACCACTTCGCATCATGGTCCCAGAAAATCTTGTGCCAATGATGGAGCGGTTCTGGGGTAAGGAAATTTGAAGGTTCAGCCATGGCCCAATCACGCCAGAAAGGTCGGTGAACACCATTTAGACAAATCTTGCCAGTCAATGCAATATAGTCTGCTAAATCCCATGGGTCCACTGCATTTTCCACTATACTAAGCTGTTTGAATGTGGTTGAAGCTATGCGTGGCTCATGGTGGAATGGGTTGCCAAATGTTTTGTGGGACGCCATCATCATGGAAGATGTCTTTCCACCCACCCCTGCCAAGATGGCAGACTCAGGTGTATCAACAATGTATGCCGCCAATGGAGTGAAGCAGTATTGAAGATTTCCAAGTGGATCCCACATCATTAGTAGCAGTCAAATATGTCAATTCAATGGCGATTCAGGTAGGTGATTCAACAATGATTCACATGACGATTCAACAACTTGAATCGCAACTTGAATCGCCCAAGGTTTGAATCGTTGAACCATCTCCAGAGGGGGTTCAATGATCCAAGAGACGATTCAACAGCGGCCGGTTCAATGCTATCCCTCTACCTTCCTATTCTGCTTTGTTATTTCCAATATATTGAATATAATCAAAATTTTGTACAGCTTCTACTGACTCGAGCGTTGATGGCCCCTAAGCCTGCTAGCGCAAAGAAGCACCCTGTGCGTGCCCGTAATCTCTCTGCCAAGGCCAAAGCTGCAGCTCTCGACTCAGATGATGATGTTCTGGCTCCGAAAAGGGGGAAGAAAGGAATGGCAAAGCGCTCCAAGAAGGTCCCAGTACTTCAGGAAAGTAGTGATGACGAGAAAAAGGAGAGTGACGTGGATGGAGGGGATGATAAGATCGAGGTTGAGTGAGCTGTCTGGAACAAATTTTCATGGTTGCAGCCTGACATAATTGAACCTAGCTGGAAGGACGAGGCACTGAACTGGAGCCTCATCACCATCATAGAAGAAGATCCCGTCATCAGACAAGGCCTTTTCCCTGTACCTGGGGGAAATACCACCACATCGCAAGGTGGGAGTAAGCCAAAGACCGAGTATCAATGGATGCTCGCGAAGGCAGTGTTTGAGCTGCATGCCAAGTACAAGGACGCATTTTCACAGGTGAAGACATCGGCTGAAAGGTCAGTCTGGGTGCTGAAGATCAAGAATCACCTCAAACGGTAGCTATCAACTTACATTGTCGGCCTTTCTCTGATGCAAACTTGGAGTAGCATGACAAAAGATGTTCGCAAGTATCGCGACAAAATGGGAGAGACAGGGGCTGGTATCTTGCACAAAAGGGAGATTGACATGGATTTGGACAATCCGTTGACCAGAAGCTGGGGTATGTTTGTCAGAACCGTTGCATCCTAGTATCCAGATGAATGATGGGTTAATACACATACAGCTGCAGTCAAGGAAAAATTCCCATGGTTCTTTCATCTAAAGGCCATCATCGACGAGCATCCAAGTCATATCCCTACCGGTACTGGTAACAACAGCTCTGGATATGACCTCTCGCTTCTGGACACCACCAACATTTCGGAATTTGATCTCATGAGCGAAGGACTTGATCTTAATAACGATAATGACAATGAGGTAGCGGATGGTGGTGAGCATGAAGGGAGCAATGATGAGGGTGTTTTTGACAAGAAATCAACTGCTGATGGTAGCAATGATGATAAAATCAAGAGCGCGATGAAACGCAAGGCTGGGGTGCTGGAACCTGAGAAAGGAAAGAAGACAGCAGCACGGAAGGGGAAATCTGCTCATGTGACCGCAACTCCATTATCATCCAAGAAAGCGAAAACCGGAGTGGAGAAGCTTGCCGTCATTGCCACAAAAGAAGAGGAGACAACTCAAAAGGTGTTGGATCTGAAGAAGCTGAAGGCGAAGGGAGAAAATTATAAGGCGTTGGCAAGAATCAAAGCGAAGGTGGACTTGAAGATGCAGCAACTGAAACTCAAGGCGGAGTTGGCACAGAAGAAGATGGATCACGATTTTCAGTTGCAGTCAGCAAGAATGGGACGCTTCCAGACCCAACCAGGGGCTGGACCTAGCACTGGCGGCATGGGAATGGGTATGTTTGGTGTTGGTTATTCGGAACAAGGTTCAGCGACACCGTCAGATTCAGAACCAGGACTTGGAATTTATGATGAATTTGACTTCTCGAAGTTGGGGTATGAAGCACAGGACTAACAAGTACTTATCTACACACATTACCATAAACTCTACTATGTAGATGTGAAGTTCCAGAATTACTCAAGATCTGACTGATTTACTCCGTGATGCTCAGCGCGTCGTTGGCCAGCATGATGTGTGCGACGAGTCTTGGAGCGGAACAATTTTTGCTCGAGGTTCTCGCGATGAAGTTTTCCTGTCTGAAGATGGGCAGGCTGGCCCCTGGTAGCCTCTGGGTTAGCTGTCATGCCAACATCGGAATCAGATGACGAGGACAAGCCCTCAGCAATGAACGGATCTTCTTGTTCACTAGCGGAGTCATCATTCCATTCTTGCTCTTCACACCGCATTGCGAAGTTGTGGACTCCAATACAAGCCGCAATCCAATATGTTGCAATGATGTGAGTTGATTTGTTTTTGATCTTGACGCGGAGGTTCTTCAGTGATTGAAAATGGCCCTTGAGATATCCGATGGCGTGTTCAGATCGTATGCATACCATTGAGACATGGTTGTTGAAGACCTCGTTGTCAGGCAAGTCCCGTTCTGGTTTCTTGAAGGGTGACACAATCCATGTATCAATCTTGCAACAATAAATTAGAAGATGTTGCTTGGTGTGATCAGAAACAACGGACATACGGGGTATGCAGAATCAGCCCAAACCCATTCACCATCCCTCATCAGATCCCCATGCTCTTTTGCTAACCGTGTATGAGTCCAGGCTGTTGCGTCATGGGTACTTCCAGTATGACCGAAGGAAAAATCAATAATGCGAAGATTTGGCAGTGAAACGATCTGACAGATTATGACAGTTAAAGTTAGATCAGATTTCGAGCCTGCATGGAAGGCTAACCTGGATATTCAACGAGTATCGACTCTTTCGATCAAAATAGCTCTCACCATACCACTGTGGTCAGTGTGCGAGAGGCATGAGAGTTCCATCTACAAGACACCATCCATTTTGCCAAGCTTTGCAGGAGTGTTCATGGACCCATTCCTTCGCCACCTCCTTCTCCTCTTCAGTTGGAAAATGTACCACATCATCCATGAAATGTGGTCGAAGTATTGATGTCATGACACGGTGAGTTACGAGTTGGACCGTTCCTTTCCCAGTTCCAGCCCAGTTTGCGACACCTGGGGCACTGACGGCATTCCCATCGTGACCAAACCAGTACAACGTGATGGCCAACTGTTCTTCCACTGCCATCTGCAGGTGGTAGGAATTGTTCCTGAAAACAGGATCATCAATGATCGCAGTGACAAGCACATCGAAAGTCAAAGGAGTGACTCGGAGCTCCTCCCGGAATAGGTCAGGACGCATGTTCTTGAGTATGTACAGGACATGGCGCATATGAGCAGGGCCTCGGGGCAGCTCTTCGTGAGGCACCTCATAACAATGTTCATACATCCTGTCGATTTGCTGTCGAACCCATCTCCTCAACCGGCCCCAATGGTCTGCGGTAGCAAAGTCCTTGAATTTGTCATCACCATGATTGTCATCCAACTCCAAGTCGGACACATCCAGCATATCACTGTCAAACTCTGAGTCCTCATCAGCACCATAACCAGAAGAATCAGACTCAGGATCATCAGATAAGAGCTCAGAGTGGTCTGAACCACCTAGGTTGAAGCTGAGAGAGGTGTCAGATCCAACTGACAGGCTGTCCCACGACTCCTGCCAATCTGGACCCAACAAATCCGCCCAAGATCCATCATCATCTGATTCTGCGGTCTCGCTATTCGATTCAGTAGATGACAGAGATGACAGCAAGCACAATGATGATGAAACACCACGCGCGGGCCCAATCCGGTGGTATTGCTGTTTGAGTCTCAAGATACGATGGTGTTTGCGTCAGTCGAAATCCTGCTTCAAGGTGCTGTATTCCCAAAGAAGCTTTTTGGACTGGGCACTGCGTCGGGGTCATTTGACCATCAGTGGAATGGGAAGGACGTCACAATATAACCCTAGTCCTACAGAGTATATTATATTTATCTATTTATATTCTGCACAGTGAATCGCTTAGATGAATCGCAGCCGAAAACCTGACGGTCAAAATTGAACAATGATTCAGTGGCGATTCACTGCTCTGGATCGACCTTGAATCAGCTGTGAATTGTCAGTTGAATCATTGCTTGAATTGAGATATTTGACTGCTACTATTATGCCAATCTTAGCGGCAGTTTTCAGTGGACCAAGAATGAAATCAAGACATTCATGAATTAGGCAGTATTCAAGAGTACTTCATATTTTCTGGTCTGAACTAATGACTTTGGGGATGGGAAGGAGGGCGAGGAGTACATATGCCCGATTTGATGCTTTCATCCAAAAGCTCAGGTCAATGTTCGCAAGACTCAAAAGGAGGGGGTGAGCTTGCCACCCACCAGTCATTGCTGAGATGTTTGTCTTGTCTGACGAAAGAATGGTCCCCAGAAGTGTGGCCCCCACAGGCAATTTCTCCTGTGGAATCACCAATTGAATGAACCATATGTGTTATGAAATAAAAATTACCTGCATTGACCAAGCAATGTTTCCTGTCCTCCATTCATTGTAGATTCACACCGTCTTGGCTGCAGTTTCAAATATTCGCAAGGGAGTGAAATGAATAGAGTCCTTCATTAACAGGTTGTGGAGGAGTGTTTGTAGACAATCAACTGGATTCCGATAATACAGTGAGATCTTTGTTTTGGTTTGGTAGATAGTTGGCCAGGGCTTGCATTTCCACTGCGGTCCCTTCAGAAGCATCTCAGCCCTAGCTCAAAGTTGCCTTGCATGTTTGAATGACAACCCAAGCTGTTTTATCTTCTTTAATGTTTATCAGTAATTCCCTTCATGTTGCGTTGGACTCACGAGGGTCAGTGACAGGAATTTAGTCATTGACATCATACTGAGATTTGTTGAAAGCAAAAATGAAGCAAGTTGTCATTCGTCCTTCGATGAAAATGGGTAGTAGATGTTTTCAACATGCGCCGCTGCATATTAATCATGATCAAACTCATCTAAGAATGTGGTTCCAGGTCCATACAACCAAGCGGCTCCTTTGTACTCCTCAATGAATGGCCCATCCTCAAGAACACCAGCATCAGAAATCTCAACATCAGGCAAGTCTACATTCATATCATCATCTGATAAGCAAGCTGCATCATGGTTCTGGGGTGGGGTTATCTTGATTCCTGGCCAATGGTGCTGGTGTCACTTAAGTTCATCATCAGCAAGGGAAGGGGCCTGGTGGGCAAGGCCAGAACAAGAACCAATGTGCTGATTCATATGAGAGAGGAGCACCTTGGGGCTTCAGAACTTGCGGTTACATGCTGGACAATGGGGCATGATGTTGGTTCCAAGCAACATAGGAGCTGTGCTGAGCTGTCCAAGACCATGGAAAGGTGGTATAGCCTGCAATGGAGGTTCAGTGAAACAACAATGGACGGTCACTGTGGTTACTTAAAATAAGGAGGACTCAGATGTCCAGAGTCTTATCAACCACATGTTTGCATGAATGATTCTCTGAGTCCCAATGCTATCTGATTGATGACAACTACCTATGGTAGGAAATAGCTCAGGTTAATAAATTAAATAATAAGAGATACTAGGATTAGATGGATACAAAGCTGGAAGGAACACCTGCCATGTCTACAGAGTGACCACAGTTATCCTTACTAATTTGAAACAGCAAGGTTAGGGTTAACCATGGCCAAATGAATACAGCCACTTGGTGATTCTTAGTCACAAGCAGCAAGCAAACATCAACTGCACATGCACTTAGTAAGATAGTTCAAACTTGAACTGCAAGTTCCAGTTCAACCTACTGCTCTTTTGTGATCTCGCATCTCTCATGCAGGTATATTATCAGTAAGTGGTGGGCTTCAAAAGAATGAGATGTAAAGAAAATTAGAGATAAGATCATTTCATCTACTTGAGGGACTGTATATTGTGATATACAAAAATCATACATTGCAGGTCTGTTAGTACAAGCACCAGTTCCTGACAATTTCTTGTAAGGATCTGAGTATCCTATCAGCTAGTGACAAGCTCCAGGAAGGATTTATTTAAAGACTTGCGTGTCCTAGAGTCACTGTGCAACAAGCTCCAGGACAATTGATACTAGTGGAAATGATAGTGTACAGTCATTTCTTTCACTAGAAAAACTGTATGCTATTCAGATAAAATACTATCATGCCTCGCAGTTCTGTCAGACAAAGCATCAGTGGTTGAACAATTCTTACAAGGATTTGAATATTTTAAGCTGGAAGGAAAACCTGCCATGTCCAAGTCCGAGTCTACAGAGTGACCACAGTCACGGTCATCCTTACTAATTTGAAACAGCAAGGTTAGGGTTAACCACGGCCAAATGAACACAGCCACTTGGTGATTCTTAGTCACAAGCAGCAAGCAAACATCAACTGCACATACACTTAGTAAGGTAGTTCAATGAGTCCGAGTCCTTACTTACACACAGCATGAATGATCGCTGGTCTACTGCTACTCCGAACCCACTGGCAGAATTGGTACATACAAACTCAATATGGCAGCTGGTGCTTACCTTGCTTAGGGCAAGCCTGAAATTCCCAACACATTTGGTATGATTGACGATGCCGTATATGCTTTTGAACTTGTTGAGGTGCAGAGGCTCCATGATGCCATTCAACAGGTTCAAAATGCCAAAATCCAGATGAACAAAGTGGATATGCAAGTCAGGAGAGTGCAATATGCCATCAACAGGAGTGGGTTCAGGGACATATTACACCCATTGCTTCCAGAGACACTGCCCACTGTCAGGCAAGCTGGATGTAAGTTCTCCACTTTTCTTTCTTTCTTTGCTCAAATCTCCCTCTGAAGATGACCACTATGTTGAACTACACCGGGGATGCATCAGCATCATACTGGATTGAAGTGTCCGCTTTGTGTCATTGTTTTCAGTCTCCAACACTCAAGCTAGACTACCCCGCTCATCGTGTTATCTCTTACATTGTATATGCACAACTCACAAATGGAATAAATGTTGTTGTACCTCTACATCAATGGTGAACTCAATGTGAATACTATATTGAACATGATTGATATGTCAAGAACGCTGTTGTGACGTCTACTTTCTTTTCAACTTTCCTCCTATCATCATTATCATGTGGGTGTGAGAAGAAAAAAAGTAATCAAAATTGCCAGAAAGACTTTCAATGACAGAATTCTTCCTTCCCCCACAACCCGCCTTTTCAATGCCGCCAAAGGCAGGTCAAAAGTGAGTTGCTGCAGGGCTATTGGCTCCTCCCAAAGCCAAATCATCTTGAACCATAGCAAATGCTGATGCAACAACATTGCATATGTCACTAACTCCTTGATTTGAATGCATATCTACATTTATCATCATTATTACAGGATCTAATGCAGAGGCAACGGCAGGGGGAAAAGGGCCTCTTGTTGAGATTCCCTGTACATTTAAATGCCTTCTAGCTTCCAGTGAATACATCTAAATTATTTTCTAGTCAATTCTGCTCCAGATTTTGGTGGACATCCTGTATGATCAAATCGTGGGCAAGGAGGTGCTATTGCCCAGCTTCAAGCTGTCAGCAAGCAAATAGAAATGGAACGTCGACCACGGGTACCACGGATGACAGCCACTGTACCTAATGACCTACCATTGAATGCAATGGCTCCTACCCTGGCAGTAAAAACAAGGGTAACTCAGCAACACTGGTAAGGCATCACAGTAGCTTAAGAATATTCTAATCACATTTGGACTACAGGGGATCATGAAACCCTCTCATGTTGCCCTGCCAAAGAAGGACCGCCTACTAGGTACCAACCCTTCTCAGCCATAAGGCAACAGCACCTTTTATGTTCGTCTTTTGGTTTCAAGTTTGTCCCACCCATTACTCCACCCCAGGTGGAATTTGCTCACCCTATCAGGCAACAGTTAGTTGCACCAGTTGCTGGACCTCAACTGGCAACACGTACAGTTCGTGAGGCTTCTGTGGTCCCTGACTCAGAAGAGGACCATGATGGAAGTGAACATGAAGACGAACATGGCAATCAAGAAGATGATGAAGGTGGCAATCAAGAAGAAGAAGAAGGCAGCAATCAAGAAGAAGATGAAGGCGGCGATCAAGAAGACAATAACCAAGAAGAAGACGATCAAGAAGACGACACTGGCCTGGATGGAGACGCCGATGGGGGAGGGAATGACGGAGGTGATGAGGGTGAGGTTGGAGATGATGACAGCCAATCTCATCTTCAATTCCCGTCATCAGACTCCCCTGGTTATTAACCCATACTCTCATAATAACCTTTTACTGATGCATATTTAGTAGCCAACATCGATAAGTTGTCACCAGATGAAGATGAGCGATAGGCAATGAACACTATCCATGAAAGTAAGTGTACAGTGTATATACTATTTGGTTCTGATGTTTCTCTGGAAGACATGGACTTTGCAGCACAACAGATGTTCGATGACGCGGATTATGATATCGCTGCACATGATGTACTCCAAGCTCACCATTCCAAGAATCACACACCTCGGGCCCCAGATCCAAAATTATTGCGCAAACCCAAGCCTCGCATCATTGATAGTGAGGATGAACATTGTGATGATGTTGATGATAATGGTGGGAGTGATGAAGACCATGGCAATGACACTGATCTCGATGGAAGCGATAACGATGTCAACGCTGTTAGGCCATGTGCACTTCACAACTCCAAGCATGATGGTGATCATGAGCCAAAGCCTAACCAGCTGGGATACTATTCTGGGACATGGATTGATGTCCTCGAAAACACCAAGGATAAGTATCGTTTTGACCTTCACGTTAGAGCTAAAGACCCTTTTCCTTTACATACCCGGCCCGCACCACAGAGAAGCCATCAGCTCCTTCTCGATGCTATGATGGAGCATAAGGAAGATCCATCAGCCATGCCTCTTGATGAAAGTAAGTTGAGCTTTTATTATTAAAGAATGCTCACATCAAGGTCTTGCAGCAATCTATGATCGAAAACATATGACATCCTTGGTTTGCTTAAATTTTCAACTCCTTGAAGCATACATTAATTTGCTGGTCTTAGATATCTGAAGATGGTGCTGCGTATCATGGGTGCTTGAAGAAACTTGCTGTGGAATTGGTCTCTGTCCATTATCACAAAGATCTCCAGCCTGAGCTGGGAGGTGGCTTCAATCAACTTGAATACAACGAAGCCATCTCTAATAATGTCAAGTCTTTGCTTGACGAGGGGAAATATCTCCTTGGTAAGCCTGACAAGAATGTATGTTCTAACAATCTTTGATATGCTATGCTCACCGTCTGTTAGGGCAAATCAACTAATTTTGGACACAGGGCTATCCGAGATCTCTGCGAAAAGTTCTATTATAGAGGAGCTTCTTGTCTTGCTGTGCTTTTTCCCAATGAATTTGAATCTCTGCCCGAAAGATGTTTAGCTCTGGCTTGTACTGCAGTACCACTTATGCTGTCATGATAATTCGTTTCTGCAACTGACATAACTTTGTAGATTGTAAATTCCCTTGACGAACATGAATTTGGTCACCAGCAGATTGTGAAATTCAGTTGTGAGGTTTATAGTCTCATTTACAAGGTGATCATTGCTCTCATAAGGGAAGTCAATGCTCACCCATATCATGGCCCCTGGTTCAAGGTAATGCTTTGAGAAATTGCCAACTCTGGAAGGTAAGGGTATTAAGACTTGCATCGATATTATTATCTTGATTTTATTTTAAAGGATGAAATACCAAAAGATGAATGGTCGTGGGAGGGTCTTGAATTTCAAACTGGTGCTTGACTAGGATTCTGTGGCATAGTTACTATTACCTTGGATGTTGCTATCTTCTGTGTTTTGCCCTGTCATGCCTGCTTTATTGCAGGCCTATACCCCCATGCATGTCAATTATATAATTTTTTAAATTCATGTTTTCTGGTGGTTGCAAATATTGGAGCATTGTATAGCAGGGGTGAGATACATAGGCTGACCCCTTGCTGGCACAGTACTCCACAGTACTCCATTGTGCTTTATAGATTAAGCTATCCCTCTGTAGTTGATGGTGTACTCTGTATAGATTGACCCCTGGCCTGCATAATGCTCTATAGTACTCCATAGTGCTCCACAGTGCTCTATAGATTGAGCTATCACTCTATAGTGAATGGTGTACTCTGTATAGATTGACCCCTGGCCTGCATAGTGCTCCATAGTGCTCCATAGACTGAGTTATCACTTCATAGTCAATGTGGTTTCTATATAGAACTGCACTGGTATGGACGTTGGCTACAGGATGCTCTAACTCTATAGATGTCTGTGGCTATCTACATAGTGCTATTACAGACTCCGATAGTCATACCAGGATTTGCTGATGGTGACTTTAAGAGATTGTCACACTCAATGCATGGCCACTGCAAATGCTCTATCCTGTTCACTATTGTGGTTGACTGTACCTATAAATTGCTAGGAGGCTTCTCATATAGGTAGACTACATCTCTATCAATTTTTTTTAGATATTTCAGTTCATGAAAACCATTGAGACACTGTTCAATCAAAGCAAATCTGGATGTTCGACAATGCAGCTCTCTTCTACAAAATGAATTTTAGGTCCTAAATCAGATGTTGCTGCAATAGAATGTGCAATTTAAGGTTGGGTGACAGATCTGGCATTGATCATTTTTGTTGACTTTGTTTGTCCACGACTGTACAACCTTGGGAAACTAAATTTAACATTATCCGGTGATCGTTAAAGCATTGGCGCTAGGTGCATATGATTCCGTCCCGCCTGGTTTCACTTTCGTATGATTGTCATGCACAGCTGATCTGATAAAGGGTCCAGTCACCTGGTCATCATATGGTCAACATTAATGAATTTCTCAGGCGGAACAAAAGGCCCCTAGGTCGCAAGACTTCGCAAGATCAAAGCTTGGGAAATGTCCTTAATGCAAGGATAGTGGTCCGAATAGTCGTCAAGGCGGAGATCTTTCAGATGTGAGAACAATCTTCGACTCGGGGTACTCGGCGCAGAATTGATCCCAAGATCTTATCTACATAATAAGGTGATTTCCGCGCCTTAGTTTGGCCTCGACGAATGAACATATCGAATGAGCCATGAGTAATATGATGTTCAAGTACCTAAATGATATTCTTAGCGTCCAAGTAAGACATAAAACAATCGTGAAGTCCTGCATCGGTCGTGAATATCTCAACGTTTCTCTGCCACTAATTCTTCCATAGGCTTCAGGTGACCAGAGTCGTCCATGCGTGCCCTGTGATGGGTACAAGTTAAAGTCGCGCCAAGGAATTTAGGGATAAAATCACGCATACAATGTCTCTTCTGCCAACTCTGTGTGGTTCCTCACACGGAGGTGTATCATTGGAAGGGCGAAAATGAGACCTCCGGCAAGCAGAGACCACGTAGAGAGGAAGATGTTCATGTAACTGGCAGGATAATGACACCAATCAGCGTGGACGTAAGATATTATGTCACTCACGGAAGTTCGACTGCATCTGCACGCCACACGCCTGCAGCACCAGCAGATTGCAATGACTTGTCTAAAAAGGGGTCAACATTGAGGGACGGCATTGTGGATGAGACTAAACGTACAAAATCCCGCAAAATGGGCCAGCTTGGCAGGGTCATTTGACATG
>QFEU01009510.1:0-17818 GCA_003316345.1 Tricholoma terreum
TACTGAGCCATACGGTTTGCATTCCAAAGCTAGGAATATGAACCAGGTCTAGATGGCTATTTGAGAGGGATTCACGAGACGATCTGTAGATCACTTACGACCGGCGAGAAGACAAAGGGAAACGGGCGAGTAAATATCGTAAACAGACCAACATCGCTGAATGTTCCGTTCCATATTTTCAGCTGAGAAACATAGCTTGGTATAGCGGCATGCTTGTCATGAGACTTCGCGATAATGGCAGATGTCGACGCAGCCTTGTCGATACTGTTTTTTTGGGAATCCGATGACTTCTCATCCGGAACGTGGTTAGATCGGTTGGGAGTCTCGCGCTCATAAGTGGTCTTTTCGGAAAGGAGGGCTAGTCAACATGTGTAAGAGAAATACAACGATCGACACACCATGGGCACGAAGAAGATAGATAGGATGGAGAGGCCAAGCGGAATGGTCGCGAACCAGAAGCCCAATTGCCAGGAGAGATCCTGGATGACGTAGCTGTAAAGCAATGGACCACTAGACAAAGCATCATCAATCGCAGTTCATCATGTTATAGTATTCGACGGATACGCACAGTGTTATGCCGGACATGATAGAGAAGTTCCAAATGACTGTTCGACTGCCCCGCTCGTGTACGCTACAACAGTTAGCTAGAACGTCATACTATGTGTAACAATGTCCACCAACAAATAGATCTGCTCAATCGTAGACGCCACCAAACTGGAGGATGATGACCAAATGATCAATTAATCAATTCTTCAGCTGTGGCATCCCTACCTCTGCAATGCGGACATCCCAAAACCTTGGAAAAAACGGGAGGCCCTGATTGATGCAATGTTGGGGCTCACCGCGCACCAGATACAGGATATGAACATCTAGTAAGTGATACAAGTGGACCACAGTAGTACAAGAGTATAGTGATTGGACATACCAATGAGACAGAACCAAGGTATACAATACGATGGCCGAACTTGACAGCCAGAGTATTTTGCAAAAGCCTGAAAAAAATACGGTGAGTAGACACGAGTATGCACTGAGCCTAAACATACATAAAGAAAGCTAAGCCAAGGAGGATCGAGCTAAAACTCGACACCACATCGTCCACGCTGATGCCAAATTGATCTGAGAGTAGGACGTATCCGGGCCCTACCATAGGTGATAAAGCCCCGTCGAGCGAGGCTGCGAGAGCTCTACGGGATGTAGTATGAGCAAAGAGAGATACAAATGATCTATGGAACACTGACAGGGACCAAAAACACCCTTCCTTCTTCCATCTCGACCAGTTCAATCTACGAAAAGGCCCTCGAGCGTCCCGCAAGTAGCAGATCAACAGGTATACATACGGATCTGTGGGCTCATCCGACGGCTGTGGAATGAGTACGACATGAGAGTGCCTTCCTATTCCACGCTTGAGAGCACTGGCTTCGTCGATCATAACCTAACAGACCCGATGAATTTTACATTTTGTCGTCGGTCGCCAGTAGCCTACCTCACGACCACCAACAATTCCTAAGTTTGACAACAGAGCTGTTCCCGGTACATGCTTCAAATGTTTGTCCTCTGGGAGACAGCGAATGCAAGCATCGGCTAAGCGAAGGCATAAGACAAACAGAACTCTCACTAAGGATACCAAACCCCATTCAATTGCCAGTGATGGGGAGAAAGGCCGCCCAGTTACGTGACAATACCCGGTACGGCTTTATACATTCAGTTATGTCAATCCTCGTGGAAGAGCGTTATGTCCGAGTTGTACCCCACCATACCTACATGGGCTGTTTATCTTATGATATCGATTACCACTGAGAAGCCGGAAAAAACTTCAGCCAAAAAAAGAAGTATCATGATTGAAGCGAGTGACTCACTGACTGGGTTTCAGCCTTTCGGGGTAAATGGTACAGTGACGCATTTACCAGAACCCTCCAAAGGACGAATATTCGTGTAGGCCTGACCCTCTGATGGGCTAATTAGTCTTGGACTCAGAGAATACGATGCATGCTAGCGGGGAATGAGATCCTTAGTCCACTTCGTACTGAGATCATACGAATGAATATGTATCATATACTGCGAAGGCGTCATATGATGACCAGGGCGTAGGCGGAAGTTGAGGGCAATCGAACATCTAGTGTCAGGTGGTAGCACGGAATTATGCACTTCTGGACGGAGTGAGGGATTAAACGAGAACTGGCAGAAAAGCGGACCCATCCGAGAACCTGTACGCTTCAATGAGGTCCGATAAGACGCATCATTCCACGTCCACCCGGTCTTGCATGCCAACTGAAATGTCAAGTACCTCTTGGGACACCGTCAGCAATTAAACATGCGCGAAGTGGCTGCAGGTCATCCTGGTCGCATACGAATGTTCATTGTGTGGAGTCTATCATTAGTATTAACTGAGGAGGGAAGTCGATAAACAAACAAGATATAGTAAAGTGAGTTGTAGCATGAAACCGCGACGATTACACCGCCGGTATGTTTCTAGTGTTCAATGGGAGAGCGGCTAGGTCCATCGCTGTCCGAGTGATACTCCCCATAACCCAACGGGTTCTTGGTTTGCCAGTTCCATAGATCTCGGCACATAGTCTCCAGGTCCTGTGGTGCCTTGAACCCAAGCTCTCGTCCAGCAAGAGTTGGGTCGGCAGTGAGATCAGGCACATCACCACGTCTGCGAGAAAACATGGTTAGAAATGACCAAAACTCCATAAAGAAAAGCGCACCGTCGCCCAATAATCTCGTACTTGAAGTCAAATCCAGTAGCTTTGCGCATAGCGTCCACGATCTGCAAGACACTGACGCCCCTCCCCTTGCCAAGATTATAAGCTTTGAAATTCACTTCGGAACAGCCCGCAAAAATTGTTGATTGCGGTGCTAAGGCTTCCAAGGCTAGAAGATGTCCTGAGGCTAGGTCCATGACATGGAGATAATCCCGAACACACGTCCCATCTCTGTAGTCCAGGTTACGAAGGTCCGAAGCATGCAAGATCACAGTTGACATACGGCGTGGGGTAGTCATTTCCGAACACTTTCAGAGTTGAGTCCGTCACGCGTCCAACAGCCATATGTGCGAGCAGCGGTAATAAATTTCCAGGTCTACCCCGAGGGTCTTCGCCAATGTGGCCCGATGGATGGGCACCAGCAGGACTGAAGACATAAGTGCCGGTGTTAACAGTAGGAATCGATGAATGACTCACTTGAAGTAACGTAGAGAGATGGCTCGCCACCTTTGATCCGCTAATTGTCCGTTGTTTAGCCCTTGCACGAGATCAAAGATTTTGACATACAATGACACAGATCATCAATGATCGTTTCTGCCATCACTTTTGTCCTCCCATAAGCGCTGAGGGCGTCTAGCTCTGTTGTTTCTGGGATGGGGATGGTAGGCGGGGTGCCGTAGACTGTGGCAGAGGACGAGTACACGATCCGATTGCAGCCGTAGTCATTCATTATTTGAAGAAGAGAAAGCGTGGCGGCAACATTATTCGCATAATAGGTCAAAGGGATTTCAGCCGATTCTCCTACAGCTTTGTACGCCTGAAGGACTACTTTCTAGTGATCCAACCAAGATCGATGGATTGAACGTACTGCGATGTGTATAACACCCCATATTCCGCCTTTGCCATACTTCTCGAAGACAGACCGAACTTGATCTGGTTTCGTGAGGTCGCACTTGTATGATTCTACCACAGTGCTTTGTATGTCGAGTTGAGTTGCCTTTTCTGGTAGTTCACTTCTTGAGAGTTGGGATACTCGGTCGAGAGCAGCAGGGTGGGAGTTGTGGTGGTTGTCTATTGAGATGATTTTGTATCGCCGGGTTTTCTGCAGAGAGTAGACTACGTGTGATCCTGCAAAACCAAAAAAAAAAAAATTGAGCCGGCTGTCCATGACAAAAGCGAGTGAAAGAACCAATATATCCAGCTCCGCCGGTTACAAGCACCCTCTATGTGATTTCGGTAAGAAGCTCTCGATTTTCGAAACGATCATTAGCTCACTTTGAGAGTGTTCTCATCTTCTGACATGGTGGACGGGGTAATGTATGCGACGGAACTGCGGGTGGTACGACTATCAGATCATGATAAACAAATTTCTCGATCATTCAACACGTTAATTTGCATAACAACGCTGCCACTATTTCCATTATAGGTCGACTACAATTCAAGCATCCTCCATTTTAACATCCCCCTCACTGTCAGATTTCTTCCCCGCATCCATCGGCTGCGTATCTTCTGTGTTATACGGAGGCTGGGCAACTGCACTGATCATGGGACTTTTGATACCCTGGTCGTCCGCAGGACTCATCAGACTGCCCAGCCCAGGAATATCATCGCCCTGTTGTATCTTGTCCCGTTCCTTCTCAATCTCGGCCACAAGTTCCACAATGTCGCCCGTTCCAATCTTTCCAAAGTGCTGTAGATACTGTTCTCGGGCTGTACGAAGTGCAAGCCACGCCCATCTATGCTTGTTCTAAGGGAAAAGGTTTCTCAGCTGTGCCAATGATCAGGAAATATAATAGTTACTTCTTCGAACTTCAAGATTTCCTTGTCTGTAGTTGGTGGTGGTGGCGGTGGTAGCTCACTGGGAGTAAGTTTGGGAACTGGTACTAGAGCGGCCGCTGTAGCCGCAGCAGGTCCTGTTGGCGTCAGCAAAGGTTGCAAGGAAGATGATGGCGGTTTCAAAGGAGAGGAACCAGGTCTAGGAGGGAGCGAAGGGTGAATTTGGGAACTGCCATTTGCTGTGGTAGGTCGCGGAATTGGTAACGTGGATGACGGTCCATCGGAAGGCTCTGGCACTTTGGATAATACTGCATTTGCTGCTTTCTCTGGTGCAGATGAAGCCGTCGCTGCTTCTCGTTGAGTAGCAGCTCGCTTAGCCAACAACTTCCGCCGCATCTCAATTCTTTGATCCTCTTGTTTGATCCTCCTCACGAAATCCTTGACGTCGCCAGGCCTGGAACAACAGTCAACCCCGCCCATGAAAATAGTGTTCGAAAGTCTCAACTGGAAAGGGTTTTGCAAATCCTCCAAACCTCTGCATCCCATATCCCAGATATCAGTCAACGGTCCAGAACCTAGTTTATGTTCCCATTCTTTCGGAGGCTCTCTCATCTTCGCCCTCACGTCTCTGGTTGACTCAAGCAAGCCAACCTTCTTCCCATCTATCTCAACAGACCACGGTTCTTTATCAAACGGCGAACAGAGCTCGTTCTTCCATTTCACCCAGTTCTTCTCTCTCTCCAATATAGCACTCACTGTCTCGGCAAATGTCCGTCCATTGGGAGTGGTCTGCCGTAGTTCTTCCATCACTTTGTTGATCGTGTCTTGTACCCATTGTGTCTCAGCCGTTTCAAGTGTGAAATCCATTTGTAAGGAGCGATTACGTGGAGATGACCAGCTTCCTTTGGAAGCCTTTGTGAAGGTCAAAAGATGGTTGAGGAGTATTAATAACTGGAATAGGAACTGGCGGCGGAAATGGGTGTCGGCAATCTAGATGTCATTTAGCTTAGCGCTTCACAGAGGGTATACTGAAATAACCTCAAGGTCTGTTAAATCTGGACTTGTCAAGAACTTTGCGAAGAAGTATTCATTGATATTCGATTCCTCAACATCTGGTTCGCGCTTCCTCTTGAGAGAACCTGCGCCAACGCCTGCTCGGCTGCCCATCATAGCCCGCTCTTTGGCTGTAGCTTCTTTGATAACGGGCAGTACTTTGTCGACCGCATCTTTGAAGTCAGTGAACACCTCGGGTACAGCAAAGGTAAGTGGCTTCGAGAATTGCAGTTGAAGGGACCAGAATGTGTTGTAGAAATCTAAAGCACTGGGGAATGTAGCTCCTGCCAAATGCAAGTTTTGGGAAGAGCGCACCTTCTTTCTTCTCTGATAACTTCGAGACGTATTTGTTCTCCTCTTTCGTATCCACCTGCATCTGATCACCTTGTTCCTCCGTCTCCTTTGACTCTTCACCCTCCGTCGGTTCAACATTCATCTCCTCGTTCTTCTCATCTTCAGCCTTCTTCCCCACATTCACTCCTTCCCATGTTGGGCCATACTCGCCCCGCAAGTTAACGCCGCTGCGCTCTCCCAACGGGAATACTCCGCTCAAGAACGTCAGGATGCGACCGCAGAAAATAGTGGTCGAGCCCATCTTCGATAGGCGCCTGAGCAAGTCATTGAGCGTGCGCAGGAGTATGAGGGCCTTTCCTTTCTGCGGAACCAAGCCATCGGTCAGTCTGTTAGCGCGTTCTTCTATCCAAGAGAATATATGAGAGCATGACGAGATCGTCTGTGTTTCAAGAAGGTCTTGCAGAACGATAAAGGGGAATGTCTGCTCGCAAGCATCTGGGGCAGTAATCATGAGACATAGAAGGGCAAAACAGTAACAAAAATCACCATGCTCGGTAAATGTCAATACAAGGTCGAGCCTGACTCGTAGCTCGTCGTAATACGAGGTCTTATTACTTTTGAGCGCTTCGCCTTCAGTTGCCTAGGGTCTTTGAGCCCTACGGTCCGCCACATATAACGAGAACCTACCGCGAGCAAAAATACCTCGTTCTTTAGCAAGTATTCCCAATGACTCTTGCTGTACTCTGGCACTGTTCGGACGACCCCTGGCTGCTCTGACTTGGCTTTAGATTGCTCTAATGTATCCTTGACGAGTTCATCAAGTTTGTCCTGTTCAATGGGACACGGAGGAAGTGATTTTAGGAGGGAAGAGAGCTGTGGTTGTAGCGAAACCAGCGACATGATGGCCGCCGCTTCAGATTTCTAATTTGTCACGGGTGTGCTTAAGTATGCTCATTCAAGAATCATGACAACCAATAACGTCGACAACGCTAGCAGTCGTTCTAATACTTCGGAATCGCTCAAAGCTACTGAAAAGGAAATGGAGGCTATGGAGGGCGACATTGCTAAACTGGCCTCAGTTCTATCTAACGAATCCGAGGATGCTGATGTTTCTACACTGCTCGCGCGTCTTGAGGGTGCTAATGGCATGGCACAAGGGGTGGATGAGAAGCTTGACGGACTCTTGGAAAAGTTGGATGACATGTTGATGTCGTTGGAAACACAGATTGAAGTTGGAAACACAGTCAATGAGTCTGCACAATGATATGTCAGGTACAATCGATCGCCCAACTATCTTCTCTTTGACCTCTTTTGATTCATGTTTCCAGAGCGCCATTGCGCTAGAGTTTTATGGAGACCTGTTTGAAACTCACAGTTACAGTGGATTGGAAACACACCCTGCACAATTACATCCTCCTATATATAATGCTATTATTTCTACCTCGAGAGGTATAATCACAGCGATTCTTTTATTGTTAGGGGCGGATCATGATGCAGTGTGATGGACTAGTTTGTAGATTTGTAGGTCTTACTAGTCGGCTTGATTCCAACCTGTCCTCAGGACACACACGCGACTTATTACTGCTTCTGAGCTTTGTAGAATGTGGGGCACCCAGGGATCGAAGCTCACAGATTGGGAATACAGTCTGGTTATTGCAGTAGACAATGGTATACGATTACAACAGTATATCTTGGCGAAATTTTGCATCATAGCGTGTCTAGTGAAGACGAGTCGAAGCGTTTGACAGTGTCGACAACTTCTGATCCTTTGCGTGCAAAGACGAGCTGAATACGAAGAAAAAAAAAGATAAGCCTCGACAAGGGGTCTGAAGGAATACAGACCAACCAGGTACGGATTGGCCGTAGAGCCAGTGGTGTCTGCCAACACCTCTTCTTTGGAGACAACAGTGACATCGGAATCGTTGTACTTGAACCAAGAATCAGGCGAGTCGGGAAGATGCCGCGAGTAGAAGAAGTAGTGTCCCCACGACGGTGAGGAGCCGCGATGGATGAACACAGACGTCAGCTCATACGCAATCTCCACGTTGTCCCGCCAGATAGTTTCAAGCTCGTCTTTCAAACGATCCGCCCGAGTCCGGAGTTCATCGATCTCTGCCTTAACAATGTTCTGCTCGCTGCTCAGCTGGAAGATCAGGTCATCGTCAATGTCGGACACATCACCCTGCACGTTAGATAGGAAGTTATGTGTATTTTCGAGGGCGGAGGCATATGGACCATCCTTATCAACGAGAGCGTCGTGAGGATCATGATTATTCCGAGACAAATCACCTACTCTGCCTTCCACAAGAAGTCGAGCGCGTTCCCGACAAGCATTCAGCTCTGACTGGATGTTCTTTGACTGATGCTTCTTTTGTGGATCCGCATTGTCCATGAAACGGTCCATGTATATGGTTTCGCCGAACTTCACATATGCCTGTGACTTGTAGGGCTGCAAAGTGTCACGATTGAATTGGACTCGCTAAAATACCAAGTTAGAAAGGTGGATTAAAGAGGATGGTTGGGTAACGTACTTGTAGCTGAATCTGCAGTAAGGGCGGTAGATCTACCAGGGAAACCTCCATCCGGCGTTTTTCGCCTTCGAACTCGACAACATCGTCGAAGTACCCGCTCAGTCCATCGTAAATATCGACGCCATCGTGTGTAACATTCACAGGTAGATGAGAGAACAAATCCTCCTTCTCGTGTACTGATGAACGCGACAGGTGGGGTCCAGTTATACGTTGTCGTATTTTGCCATAGAAAAGCCTTATAGAGTATCAGGATGCTTCTAATCCTAACATATCTTAAGTATGACAGACCTCTTTACGACACTCGTCTTGTTTGAATTTTCGCCCTGAGACTCGTTCACGCCATCAAACTTCAAGAGTGCGGTTTCAATTTGGAACATGCAGTTGTCCATGCACTCAGCAACATCATGCTGCTTGCCTGAACACGGAAGTTAGTACCACTTGAATTACATATGAAGTGATTTGCTGTTACCGAACATCATTACAGAATCCGAAGTTTGTGCAGTTTTGCGTGGTGGGAGAGGTGGTGGTTTGTTAGGTGCAGGTGTAGCCCGCATGATGACATCACCATCTGCGTCCACCTGTGAACTCAAAGACACGGGTTCTGGCTCCAAGGGCGGCGGCGAGCTAGAATCTCGTGGAGAAGGAATCTGAACAAAACCCTCCATTGAAGGAGAATGGGGCGCAGGGTCATCGAGGTCCATCGCATCCGGCTTCGGTTTTACATCACGCGCCCGCTTTCCAAGAACAGAATCCGGCGTACGAGGGGGAGAGTGTGATGACGGGGGAGACGTTTCGGACATGGGCGCTCGTGATGGAGCGTCTTCGACAAGCGTGGCATCAGTATCATTTGAAGAGTCAGTACCACTCTTGTCCACTTCGTCTTCTTCTTCGTCCCTAGAAGTTACGAGTGCCAGTTTGGCGAGCTCTATTGTTGGCGTGACTGCAGGTGATTCACAATACTCGAGGTTGAAGAATAGTTCCGCGAGTTGGGCAATGACTGTTGGATTTGTGTTAGTATACATCCACGAAGCGGGAGAGTAGAATGTACATTTCTTTGACCTGGCAATCTCTCTCCGCGTCACCAGCCTTCCACCAACACGATGTCGCTTGAGATCGTCATCAGTCACTTTATCATCATCTAAAGAATTTAGATCCAATTTCGACATTGGCAATACAGCCTCCCTGAGCTCTTTGATGGTATAGAAGTACTGAGAAGACGAAGTGAGCACGACGATCATCGATGTAGCAGGGGAAAGGCTATTAGTTACCTGCAAAAGTGAATTCAGGTAACAAGTATTTCCAAGTTGATGTATTCCGCGTGGAAAGTCAGGGCGGGTGGGTGCAATGATATCACCAGCTATTGACAGATGTCCAATGTCAAAAAGACAATCGATGAGAAAGTTATACGTACGATCGTGCCCTAACTCCAGAAATTGTCGCAGCCGCTCGCTGTCTCGCACTTCGGCGATGACCAACAGGGCCTCCCGCATCCTATCAATCTGCGAAGGCAATTCTTGGATCTAACCGAAGGTTAGCGTGCATTGCATATGAGCGAGTAGATAGACCACGGACCCTCATGGTAAACACAGTGATAAGCATAGCATCGTCTACATCCTTCGGGACTTCCAACGTATCATACGCCTTGTCGGGGCTCATCACCCTCTCTTTCCCAACCTGCCAGACTTTCCACAGTTTCTCGCTTCCTCTCGCCTCCGCGAGGATCCTGAGAGCATCATTTGCTTCCCTAAGCATCTCCGAGCCATGCTCCGGATCTCTCCACGATGTCTTCAAACACTCCTTCCAGGCATCCTCAATGAAACTTTCTGGGATCTCATCATCGAAGTCAAGTTTCAATGGGCCCTCAGCTCCAAATCCAAGGGTTGCAACGGCTTTGGAGAGGTCTTCGCTCGTAAATCGATCTCGAGACCTCTCAGTAGCTAGAATGTCCAGAAGAGATTGTGGACAATGCCCGTGACTCTGAAGCTTCTGCACAATCATTGACAAATACGTGAAGTAGTTGATGGTTCCAGCAGGATCACAACGGCATTGGGCATGGTATGCAAAACTCAGAAGGTCTAGAAAGGCTCATCAGGCCAGACAGGGGAACCAGGATAGGTCGTACCAGGTGTGTAATAGACTGGAGCCAGCCCGAGACCTTGCCACGCCCGCTGAAGCAATTGCAAGTCATTCAGCAAAAAGGGAGATAATTCTCCTCCAGGAACTGAATATGAGATATGAGAGAAAAAGTATCATACAATGTTGAAAACACGCACGCTGGTCTGGGTCAACACCAATTGCTGTTCGGCACATCTCCCGCGCGTTGGAGAGTTGCACGTATAGGGTGTGGTGCTTCTGATCATTGAATTGCTCTGCTTTCAACCGCATAAAGGAGGTTTACGATGACAAGGATGTGCGAACCCACCATGTGCACGCTTAAAATCCAAGATCCAAGACCCAAGTTCCACCCATGCACGCAAAAGTTTACGTCGATTAAATCTGCCTTGAGAAGAGGATATATCTGTCATCGGTGCACGTAGGCCGTCTTGGGCTTCCGTGAAACCCAAGATCTCAAAGATACGCTTGCTATGCTCCGTGATCAACGAAAGAACTATAAAACTCGGAACGGAACTAACCTGCACGCACTCCAGCCGACTTTGGCCTGGAAACCAGGACTGTTGATTCGGAGGTGACGGGCTTCCCCCTTCCACAGTTTGTTTTCAATGGCTCTGTAGTGATGTATGAGTCACGATAACACGAGTTTCGATCCATACTCACGTTACGATTGTCTCAACAGCAGTGACAACAGATTGGTCACCTGTTTTGCCGGGCGGAGGATTAGACCTCTTCTCCTTCGCAAAGTCGTCGAAGGATTTTCGAGGGATTACACCCGAAATGATACCTGACGCCACACAATAAAACGAACACTGGCAGCAAACATATAGGTCAAGCAGCCTTCCCTCTCCTTCTGCTTCCAATTCTTCTGCTTTCATAGCCTCGATTTCTTCAATATTCATCTTTGTAACATCAATGTCATCCTGAATTAAGGTTGCTGTGCGTCTCCTTTGTTTTATATTTTCAATATCCTCCCATTCTTCTCTCCGGAACGGAGGCGTAAGCTTGTGAGCATCGATCGCATTTTCATACTTGTGGAGATGGTGAGTTTTGTTTGTTGGACCGAGTGGTTGTACGCCATCTGAGATGCAGGATTCTGTGCGTTTTCGTCGATCCTGATCTGGTAGAGGGTGATGCTGGGAGTTTTGGAATGACTGGGCAAGGGGTGGAGCAACAGAGGAAGACTTCCAGCTAAGGATCATCCAGCCATTTTCCTTAGGACAATAGTATGCATTTGGATGAGGAACAGCAGTGCGGACGTCGTCTGCTGTTGGCGGTGGAGGCGGAGGTGGTGCGGATAGCATTGGAGAGGACGAGCGGGCTGGTGAGGAGGAGGACAGTGCAGCACGCGTAGATGAGGGTTGACCAGATTTGAGATCATGAACTGAGGACGAAGTCGATCCAGATATAGAGAGCGCAGCACCGTGACTTGGCATTCGTATGTCAGGCAAAGTAACGCTAACGGAAAATAAGGAATGCTGTGGGTCGTGTAATTGCTCTGCGAGAACAGGTGGTAGCATTCCTGGTCCCGGACGCTGGAACCTCTCGCGTAAGGACCCATTCCACCAGTTTACCTCTTCATAGCCATCTCTTCCATCGATGACGACGTCCGGGATGGACTTAATTGCAGTCGTGTAATCTGTCGCATCAGTGACATATGGACCCCACGGGTCCGTACCGTCCCAACCCGGTGTTTGGTTCCAAGTACTATTCGACGGCACGAGGTCTGGGATGTCACTGTCCTCTGCTATGGGTTCGGGTTCACGATACCTCGGCGAGCGACCATGTGGAGACGAATACGGTGGCGGATCTTGTGGTGCCACATACGTTGTATGAATTGAACCGAGAGTGCTTGAACGAGCTGGAAGAGGAGGACCTTGATAGAAGGCAGCGGGAGCTACAGATGAAGATGCACTGGGGACTGGTGTGTTTGGCCTTTGTGGAGTAGGCAAAGGTCGTCGCGGCCTTGGAGCTTCCCTATCATCCATCGAGACCTTCGAGAAAGAGCCTCTCGTAAGATCTCTGTACGAGGATCCAGGCAGATAGACAACGTACAAGCAACTCAAAAGACGAAGTTAGTAAAGGTTGATCGGGACTACCTGAATCTGATGTTAGGATCGGTAACAAAAGACGTTTCAGAGAAATCAAATACGTTCTAGTTTATGGAACGCGTTGGACGATGTGAACTCGATGCGCGGTTTCTATGTCATTCAAAAGTAATTGACCAAGAGCGAACAGTGCCACCACCAAGTGCCCGCAGGCTGCTTATATAATCACGGTAGCTATATACCAACTACACCTAAATTTCTTCAGCACAAACGGTGCTTCACACCGAAGGCCGACGTAATAAACCAGTCCGAGTCCATGGAATGGATCACCGAGGATCTATGTAGGCTTTAACCATCCTGCCCAGAATACCGCTCTCGTTCCAAGGTCCCCAAAATATAAGACTTTTTACTTTGTACAGAAGGTTATCTGCGGTTGATACTGTGGAAGCTTTCAATTTCCAATTCTTCCAGAGTGGGATCCAGTGTTGGAGGACTGATGATGTGGTCATCAGGTAGTGCGGCGGCAGTTCCCCCATCCACTAGGAACTACAATGGAGAGCTTCCGGGGATGGCAGGATGGTCTTGATATTAAGGGGAGCATGCCCTGTTTAAACGAACACCACTTGGAGGGTGTGGAGAGTGGGAGTATTGATGTATTGCAAAATTTCTTGTTGCGGTCGATATAGCTATATATCTCCAGTCATAGGCAGGGTCCAAATATACCGCGCCCGAAGAGTCATTCAAAATGAGCTCCATGAGTGCGTGGAAGACGCTCATGATATTCATGAATTCATCAGATGTGCAGAGAAATAGTAGGTTGGTATCCGTGGCAAGTGAGATCGGATGAATTACGTTATATCAGGGTCAGCGAATGAAACTACGGAGAGACCTCGAAAGCACTACACGCCAGGTAAATTCATTTGGTAGATCTATTACCAGCGACTTGAGCATTGGGAAGTTTCCTGGGACAAGCAAGGTACGTGTTCTTTCGACAATACCTGGCGTCAGAGAATGCATTTCGGCTGTTACCCATTTCCGGGGGTCATGAATGACTGTATGTGTCTGTGCCTGACTCCGAATCGCAATCCAAATTATTGTGCATGTGCACATCTGTCCACCCATTCTATGCCAGTATTCCCTCATACTTGCCTCAGCTAACAATGTAATTGCAGTCCCCAGGCTGACAGGCTGGCCCCCTTGTCGCATCCGCGCTATCCGGATCCCCATGGGCTTCTCCAAATGGTTCCGAACTCCATTCTTTTCATTTACATAAGGAAGTTCCTTTCGTGTTCCCACCTTCGCAAGCGTGATGGCGACCGCTGCCATTAACGAGAAGTCCTCAGGTTGTTATAACGAAACCGTGACGCTCTCGGAGAAAAAGCTGAATGAGGGCGACGAGGACTTGGGACCAATGCTCACCGACGCAGAGCGTAATCGCCTGCTACGCAAAATAGACTTTCATATCCTGCCTTTCGTGTCTCTGCTCTATCTGCTCTCATTCCTGTGCGTCGCCTACTTTCTTCAGCACTTTGCTCAGTCCTGTTGACGCGTCTTCCAGGGATCGAGCAAATATAGGTTAGCCTGCCTTCGCGCTTTTACTCTGTCACTGATGCTGATATCGATCCGACCTACGAGGTAATGCGAGAATCGCCGGCATGGCCGAGGATGTCAACTTGACTGGATTGAAGTACAACGTTGTACGTCGACAGATCTTCAAACTCACTACAATGTACTAACGGGCCATCGTAGATCGCTGCCGCTTTTTTCGTGGGTCTTACGCATTCCCTTCATCTAATCATTAATCCTGTCAATGACTAGATTCCTTATGCGTTGGCCGAAGTACCTTCGTGAGTTCTCAGTCGTTGTCCATCTTGTCACGAAAGTAGTTAATGGGGGAGACGCCCAGAAACATCGCGCTAAAACTCGTCCGGCCTTCGCGTTGGAGTATGAGATATCTTTCAGCTCGAGTGATCACTGACATACTAACGACTTGAGTCTCTTTAGTACCCTCAATTATGGTTGCATGGGGTGGGACAAGACATATGTTCGCAAGCTTGTAAAATTGACGCGAGCTTACCAGGGCTGGTAATGACGCTGATGTGTCTATGCGAGACATACGAAGGCCTGATTGTGTCAGCACGACTCTTACATCACTTCCATCCCTCCACTGAATTTTTACCAGCGCTCGCATCTTCTTGGGATTGACCGAGTCCGGATTGTTTCCTGGAGTCAGCATGTTCTGGAGCTCTGCTGTTTATCACTAACTAACACCCCACGATCGATCAGATCACATTTTATCTGTCTCTTTGGTACAGAAGGCGAGACGTAGCCAAGAGAATTGCAATCTTCTTCTCTGCGGCAACAATGGCAGGTGAGATAAAGTGATGTGCATCGTGACTCGTTCCACTCTTATCCATCTATAGGCGCTTTTGGTGGATTACTTGCGTGAGTTATCGCTTCCTTTCCCGGGCAGGCAGGGCGTGCTAGAAGCCCTGTTGCACAGTTATGGCATTAAACAAATGGATGGAATCGGGAGCCTTCATGGATGGCAATGGATTGTGAGTGGTGCATTTGGATAGTAGCTGATGTCTAACCTTTGTATCCCAGTTCTGTATCGAGGGCCTTTGTGACTATCTCTTGGGTCTAATGACAATTCTTATTGACAATCTCGATAGTGACCATGGTTGTTGCATTTATTGCATATTTCGGGATGCATGATGTATGTGACAAGGCTTGATTACCCAAATTGTCTCTCAACGTCACTTGATGAAGTTTCCTTCGACTGCTACATTTTTGACGGATAATGAAAAAAAGGCTGTGGCAAGAATGTTGAAGGAGGACTCTCAAGGCCTTTCCACACATTATGATAAGAAATTTGTCTGGCAAGCGATCACAGATTACAAGACGTACGTGCAAGCAGGAATCTTCATTGGTTCGTCCACTGTTTGTTTACAGTTATATCCATCCTAATCAAATGCGGGTCGCTAGCTATTGCGATCCCAGTCTATGCAATCGCATTGTTTTCCCCCACCATCGTGAATGAAATGGGTACTATCCTCCCACCATCTTCCATGTGTTATTTTACCTACATCTTATCGCAGGCTTCACCGCTGCCGAAGCACAACTGTTACAGGTCCCCATCTTCGTCGCTGGGTGTATAGCAACTATTACAAGTATGTGGACAGTGTGATGGATTTTGTGTGTTGACTCTTTTCGTGGCGAACAGTTGGAACAATGAGCGACAAGCATAACCTCCGAGGACCGTACCTCATCGGATCTGCTTTGATAGCAATCATCGGATATATCGTGTTGTACACGCAATCAAAACCTGGTGCCGCCTATGCTGGTGCTGTGATTGCAGCAATGGGTGTTTATCCTATGACCGCCGTTGATCTCGCTTGGGCCGGTTCTGCTGCAGGCGGAGACGTCAGAAAAGGTGACACAGTCCAAGCATGATATTGCCGACGGCGGTGACCTCGTATACAATTGCAGGTGTCGTTCTCGCTATGGTTATTGGTTTTGGTAACCTTGGAGGGTGAGTTTTCCATAGAACATTACCACTGGCAGTACGGAGGTGGTTCATCTTATTCTATGCATCGTAGAATCTGCTCGTCCTTCATCTATATCACCCCCCCTCGCTTTTACATTGGACATGGCACAGTGATGGGCTGGCTAGGTTCCTTGTAAGCATCTTAACGAGGCACTCACTCTCAAGGACTCAGGCTTTTCTCGTGTAGGATTGTGCTCAGCTGCTTTGCTATGTGGGATTACAACAGGATCAATAACCAAAAAATAGCACAATGTGAGAAAGAGAACATTGATTCAAGCAGACAAGCCGAGTTCAAAGATATGGGCAGTGAAAGTCCACTTTTCCGGTGAGCTCGCAGTCGGGGAAATTTGGCCTGTGTCGTACTCTGAAACCACTTACTGCAGGTACACTCTTTAGATGGATTCGAGAAATATGAATGCAGTTCTTATGCACTTACCGCTGTTCTCTGACATTCGACTGTAGCACCAGTAATGCACAAAATTAAATCGCGACGTAGGAAGTCTCAAGGAATATACATTTTTGCGTGCTTATGTCTGTCCTACGTAGCTATATCTGATTCGAATCGGTTGGTTAACAGGCGACTCGGAGATCAAATGAATGACCTGGCAAAAAGTAGATTTGTATCTGAGGCATGAATTACGAGGTCTCCAGGAGTGAAGTAACGCGCGAAGATAGGGAAGCTGAACGTTCAAGTTGAATACGTACAGCTGGTGATCGTGCGCTCTTTCGAGAAAAGGCTTGAGATCTGAGATCTAGAGACCACCAGTAACATCGTATAAACATGCAAAAGTCTACCAATAGCATGAAGAATCTGAGCAATAGTACGGAAAATCTCGTAGGGATCCGGTCCACCGAACACCAAAATTGAACGCTGTCTCGCCTCTAAATGTCATTTCGGAGCGCTGTAAGGATGTAAATTTCTTCAACTCAAAGGGTGCTTCCCACCGAAGGCCGACGTAAGGATGTTTTATGTGTGAATTGTAAATCACGTCTTTGTCCAACATATTCACCTGGGCTCCGCCCATCGTGCCAAGCATATGCCTCTCGTCCTCGTCCCAAGGTCCTTCCAATGTGAAACTCTTTAGATTTGGACACAGATATATCTGCGTCCCAGCAACATCTCGTGTGAGGAAATAGATGAGAAAGTTGTTGCTGATACTGTAGAAGCTTTGTATTTCCAATTCTTCCAGAGTAGGGATCTGTTGGAGGACTGTGATGATTTCGTCCTCAGGAATCTCAGAGTTCTGCCATCCACTAGGGACCACAATAGAGAGCTTCCGTAGACGGCAGGACGATCGTGATATTAGGGGGAGCATGCACTGTTGAAATGAGGGCAGTCCACGAACACCAACCCAAAGGTCGCGGAGGGCGGGAGTCTTGATGTATTGTAAGATTTCTTGTTGTGGGCGATGCAGATGTCTCATTCCAGTCATAACCAATGTCGTTAGATTTGGAAGGTAGATAGGGGCAAGCGCAGCACTGCCATCTGGGTCCAACTAGTCCGCCGCGCCGAAAGAGTCAATCAAAACGAGCTCCGTGAGTGCGGACATGGAGCGCAAGACGCTCCTGATATTTATAAATTCCATCTTGTGTGCAGTGAAATGGGTAAGTTGGCCCCATGGCATCTGTGGTAGCGGTGAGCTACGTTCCTGTGGCATACGTGGTCGAGTGGCGGGGATACAAAGCTGATTCAGGGTCAGCGAACGAAGCTGCGGAGAGATCTCGAAAGCACTGCACGCCAGTTGAGCG
>QFEU01009521.1:0-39468 GCA_003316345.1 Tricholoma terreum
GCTGAGGTATATATTCTGGTGCATCACGAGAATTATTTAGTCCACTAGAATAGAGAGATTGCTGTTGTGCCATTGCTGCATGCGGTTGCTGCGTCTGGACTGCCAGTAGGATTCTGTCTAGAGAAGACTGCATCCCAATCATCTGACTCTGCATAACCTAGAATGAAGGTTGAATGCTTGGCTCATGACGGACATGAAGGCTTTACCAAATATTGTCCTTCGAGACGAGAAAGACGTCTGAGTATATAAAAGTCAGCAGAAAATAAAAATGAACGAAAAATTTCCGCGAAATTATACTTACTCAACACTCGCCCCAGAAACGGCCTGTACATTTTTCTTCTCGGGCTTCTCATAAACACAAGGTATTCCGTTGTGTGCACAGCGACGGCAAGGAGCCTAAAGCGAAAGACCGGGCCGGACGGGGAGGCGGACCATCAGTGAGCAGCGCGGGACGGGATCGGGACCCGTGAGCAGTTCGTACCTCTCCTTCGCATCTGTTCTTTCCTTTCCTACAAGCCGTACATGCACGCGCTCCCCGTTTTGGGATATGAGGTGGTTGGGGTTGGTTATGGGCAATGCTTGACGTAGGACGATGTTCTAATGACATAGTACCGGCTCCGTCCGTGCGTCGCCTCTTTGACGTTGTTTCAGAGTCGTTTGAAGCCGACGGGCTAAGTGACATAGCGTACTTATAGGCGGCCGAAACCCAGAGCGAGGGTTGGGTTCTGAGCGGCCAAAGGAGGTTGTGGGAGCTTATCCCTTTACAACGTTGAACCCTTCTCAACCAGTGTGAAACGTTACCACGTCACGCTATCACTTGACCTTCATTGATGTTAGCTTCCCCGGCCCTTATCGTCATTATATATGTATACTGCAGATTGTTCATAACAATAGACACCCCTCTGTGAAGCAAGATGTGTCTGTCTTCGAACAAGCCCGTCAGGGACGTCCACCACCCTGATCCAAAGCCTCCTATTCGCATAATTTGCTGAGCAACAGGCCCCCAGAACGCCCTCAGATAGAGATATCGTCTTCACTTCTAATACACATGTTCTCCATAATATTCATGTTCAAGTTGAACCCCACCGGATGCTGCAGCGCCAGCTGCCCAACAAGATTTACAGCTTTAATTTCCTCTGTGAATCACGTCACAGTATAGATATGATGAGACAAGATCGTATTAGCGGCGATAATACGTATGTACTTGCCCATTCGAACCTGCTCCTCTCACGATATGTCGCGTGGAATCCCACCGAATCTGACGGAGTTTAATCCAATCGTTCGTTGCACTATTGCCCTTAAACGGAAAAGATGACTCGACTCGTCCAGCCTAGTTTCGAGGCATGAGGGTGGTGTTCGACAGTCCCAGGCTTCAATACCGACGAAGGGCGTGTATGCCTAGCGATACGTTTCGTGCAATTGGCAGCAGTATGCAACTGCGAAGTTCTGAATTCCGTGCGGCAGCCGAGCACGGTCGCCTGTGTCCCGCATCCAGTTAAGTATTCCAAAACAAGGGAGGAGCGTAGACTATCCCCTGAGTGATCCATCGCATTCAAGTTGAAGGGGCTCCAGGATGTTAAAGGGATGACATCGGTGACGAACCGTATGTCTGTACCTTACATAGGCTTCAGATGGTTCCAAGTTGAAGCCAATTCCTGAATTTGGTGCCGAGCTCCACGTGCTCGGCTTCCTTCCACTCACTATCATGGATTCCAAGGACCCTCACTGGAAGGGGCAATCCCGTGTCCTAAAAGTCTGTCATTGGTGCGCGAAAAAGCAGCAGCCTGATTTGAAGTCGTTCCAAGCCTGTGCACAATGCAAGGAGGTCAGTTCAACTTCTTCAAGCTGTCTACATACCTGTTGGTCATGATGTACGTCTTCCGACAGGTCATATATTGTGTGCGGAACGGTGTCGAATACCTGTGGTTTTAACGAATTATTAACATCCTAGATAGAGTAAGGAATGTCAAGTGGCGAGCTGGCCGCTTCATAAGGTGTTTAATCAAGCAAATTCTTTTGCTAACAATTTATCTACGACCACTAACTTTATAGGCTCCGTGCAAGCTTAGCGCTCAATTTAGGCTGAAGGCTCTTACCTCCGAAAACCCGGAAATGGCACAGGCCGTTGCGAACTTCAAGAAATGGTATGTGTGCGGCACCTTTGATGATTTCCAGATCAGTTAACTGATTCTTGTGATCCACGGTAGGCATGGTTCTCATGTAGAGGTGTTTAGACATGCAGTCATATGTGCTCTTGGTCTGGGGCACAGTCCATCAGCTGTCGACGATAATGTCTTATTCCTCGAAGTAAGACTGAAGGTGAATCATGCAAATTTGCCTCCGCGCAGAAAATACGAACCTTCAATGGGCTTTGTTATGACAATGAGCGAAACTGCAGAAATGCTTGGTACGTTTGCATCACTCATGAGTCTATATAAAGGTGCACTAATCAATTCTTGTAGGACGAAATGGCGGCACCGATATTCTAGAAAGCAGCAAGGCAGCCCATCTTCATATGAAGAAGAAGGGCGGTCTGGGAGTGGCATCCTTGCTGATAAAAGCACACAATGTGATCGATGTTGTCAAGGTCATCCTACCTTCTGCTGCTGCGGCAAAACAAGCCCAGGCGGCTGATGACTGGGGCGAATTTTGGGTTCGTCATTTGATCGGAAGCTTCAAGTAAACTTAGCTAACCTTTCATTGTTCAGGTGGAGGGATTACGGATAGCTGTAGAGAAGAATTGATATCTCTATTGGTCAAGTACATTAATTATTACTAGTGCTTATTTGATGTAGAATCTCTCATCATATCAGCCCGATGACTTTCAAAAGTTTATAAAATCCGCCGCCCGTCGTACCGCGATGTGTTGTTTATTGACGGTCGACCCTGCCATAAAGGCTCAACAAATGTCTTCATACGCTTCATCAATACCCAGATATCTCCGTATCTCTGCAGGTTCTACGCCGTTCTGGCGAGTGAAATGGGTCAGCAACATTCCATAATTATCTTGGGTGCAAGTGGTCCCGGCAACGGTAAGCTCCCGCAAGGCAATAGCTGGATGTATGGCTTACCTGTCCAACGCAGTGACGCTTCTTTCGCTAAGAATACTGCCCTTTTCATCTCCTCGATTTTCGCAGGGTCACAATCTCCATAAGCCGCAAGCTCTGACTCCCGCCCTGCAAGTTCTCTCTTCAAAGCGGCCAAGTTCTCAAGTAATTTGGAGCGGATTTCCTATCACTATTTAACAAACACGACAAGAAACCAGGGACGATTCCACCTACGGATTCTGGTCTGGCTAGTTTTTCTGCATTGATCGTAGATCTGACCTCTGTCAATTGTGTTTTGAAATTGCTTCGAGCGTCCTTGACTGAAGCCAGCCGGCTTTGGATCTGCAAATATCCCGTGTCGTTAGATGGTTTTTGTAGAAGCAATTAGATGCCGACCATCGCTCCTCTCTGAGAAGGGAAGCTCCAAAAGACTCGGTTGGAGGTAAGTTATTGCGCATACATGTCATTAATCATGCTCACAGTTCGAGGAACCGATCTTGTCTCCTTGGACCAACCCGTCGTCGACCAGAGATTGAAGGACCTCTTTCACAGATTGCGACACTTCCAATAATTGTCAAAATAGTGATATCCCTGCCGGCTCAGATCCTCACCGATGCCCCTCATTTTTGGACCAAGCTTCTCAAGCTCTTTCAACTTGAAGACGACGTGAAGATTAGCAGAGGCAACTATAAATTGTAGAATGCAGTAGACCTGATAGAAGTCCTTCTGCAAGACCATCTCAGCCATATGTGCGACTACATGTTACCAAGAACGTACAGTCTCATGGAAAATCTCAAGCAGTTTGACGCGCTTCTCTTCAGCAGATAAACCTCTAGGAGCCTTGGTTTTCTGAGCTTATATAGCATATAGACATGATTGGGATTACCATGGAGTTGGGAGTCACAAATTACAATGCCGAGTTTCGATTTAGACGTGTGACGCGTCGCGCTTCACGTCGCGTACGTCACGTGCCTCATTGGGGAGCTTGCTCCCCTTTGTGCTCGGGGCGACCGAGACAAGATTTTCAAACTCAAATCTGGCATCGCAGTAGCCATATTATACTGTAGTTGTTTGGTTTTTGAAGCCCCCGTGAGAATAGCTGCAGCCTGCGATAAAGCAAGCTCCCCATCGTAGGTGAGGCACTCACATACAAATTCGTTCTCATCTTCTGAAATATGTTATGAACCCAATCGATCAGCTGGCATGACGATCGCGATCATACCTATGTAAATATCAAATCCCGATTCTCTCGTCAGCTTCAAACTCCGCAGTAACACGTACTTACTTACTAGATTTGGCATGCCTGGTGAGTTACATTTTCGCGCCACGCACTAACCACTAACCATATGCTCACTACAGTGGACCCAAGGGAATTCACGTGTGACGAATTTTAGGTTCCGAATGCTGCCATGATCATGAGATGTATTGTGGACCGACTACAATAGTGTCCTGACTCCTGAGGGTCGCACATGCGGCCAGAACAGTGATGTCGTTTGATCCCCACCCTTGATACCTCATTGCATCTTTGGCCTTATAGATCCCTGGAGGTCAACATACGCTGTCTGGTTCTCTACACTACACAGGACTCGGGGTTTCAATGATCTTCGATTCTCACTACCACATACTTGTCTTGCTTGCTACTTTCGTCTGCCTTCTGTATATTCGTCTTGCTCGGGCAATAACATACTCTGGAGGCATTCCCCGAGTAGGTGGATCAGGTGTCATTGGGTACATTGCTACAGCATTACGATGGACTCTCGACGCTCCGTCCATCATAATGCAAGGAAAGGCGCATCATCCGGGACGCCCTTTCGTAATTCCAACACTTGCAAGTGTTTTTGTCATTTTCCCCACCTGCATCCAGTCATCATACACGCTCACTAGGCTGGCCCCGTGTTCTTCCTCGGGCCTGAGCATCTTGACACCATTCGGTCCGGTAATGACGATATTGTAAGCACAGAAACTTGGCGTCTAGAGGTAATTGAACGAGGTACCTACAGTTTAACGAACCAATGGCGGTCAGTGACGACCTTCAACTTCCATACACTATGGATGCCCATCAAATGGAAAATCCATATCAAGCCACTGTCTTGCGTACGGATGTTAATCGTGCAATCCCCTCCTACATCCCAGAAATCTTGGAAGAGTCGGTCCTGGCAATGGATGAGATTATAGGCACACCAGCACTCGATGGTGCGTTTGCGCGTTCTCTTTGGGCGTGTACTAATTCGCCAAATATTTAGCACCTAGGAGCCTTCCTGTTTTTCATACTATGACACATCTGATCGCCCGAATTAGCAATCGGGTGATATTTGGAACCCAATTATGTCGCAACAGAGATTTTTTGCATAGCATTGTTCATTTCGCGGAGACAGTGACCGTTATCGCTCCGTTCGTACACTGGAGCCCTGTTCTCTTGCGAAGGTAATCGCTACCTTGGAACTGTAAAATGTGATTCAACTGATTCATTGTTTCATTAGAGCCGTCTATTTGGTACTGTCGATGATCCTTGGTGGAAAGGGAAAGGCCTTAAAATTCATCGTTCCATTCCTGAGTAAATATAAGCAAGAGCGTGGATCACGGGAGGAAAATTATGTGGGCTTTGATTGTAGCCTCCTGACCACCAATCCTCACATCCTTTTTGTCATAGACAGTTGCTGAATTCCTGATGGGAGCTGCCCCGCCACACGAAACGACAGAGGGTCTAGCAGTTCGCCTTCTGAATATCAATTTTGGGAGCATACATACTTCGTAAGTGCATTTCCAAAGCTTCTACCTGTATTCGACAGCCACTTTTGTTTCATAGCTCTATCTTCATCACTCAAACCTTATTTGAACTCGCTTTATTGCCTCAACAAGATATGGACAGCATTCGGGATGAGATTAATGCTGCCCTTGAATCGGAAGGAGGATGGAATAAACTTTCTCTTCTTAAATTTCGAAAAATTGACAGCGCATTAAGAGAGATCGGAAGAGTCTATGGACTTATGCAGTGTGATTTCCTTCACTGTTGTTGTTTCTGCCATGCTGAATATCCCTAGTCGCTTTACCTCGGGTCGCCTTGTTGGGCTACGACCTTCCCGATGGGACAACGATACCACCAGGACATCGCATTGCTATCGACGTGAAGGCCATACATTTTGACCCAGCCATATATCCCGATCCCGATCGTTGTGATTTATTTCGCTTTGCAAAGTTGCGAGAGCTCGAGGGGACCGATTCGAAGTACGGTTTTGCCACATTAGACAGTCACGTATGTCCCTCGATCATGCGATTGTTGTTGATAGACTCCTAACTGGTTCTACTAGTACCTACCGTTTGGTGCTGGTACTTGATTGTCCCACAATTATTATTATACAAAACGCTCACTCTGTGATCTAGGTCGACACGCATGTGCTGGCCGTTTCTTTGCTGCAGTGAGTCGTACGGTGCCTGGACTAAAGACTAGAGTCATCCCAGTAACGTCAACATTGTAGATGGAACTGAAGATTATGTTGGCCCACATTCTTCTGAAATATGATATCAAGTTTTCTTCTGGAACTGAGAGGCCTGCCAATATTATCTTCAATGGGGCAATCATTCCCGACACCAAGGCGGAGATGATCTTCATTCCTCGGACGCGATAGGATTGGACAGTTTCAGGGGTACTGTACTGTCAGTGAACACGGTGGGCCATTGCGATTGACAAATGAACCACCAATACTATACACATATATGCGGCTAGGGATTGTATTGACAACGAAGATGATTAGGAAGAAGAATGTTAAAAGAATGTATGCTAACTAAATACAAGTCCAATGTCGATAACAAAGAGCAAACCAGTAATGCGAAAGTTAGGGAGCGAGTATATAATCCTTGAATTCCAAAATGAATGTGAAGCGAAAGCAATAACATAGTTTTTCCAGGATGAATAAGCGCCAAGGTTAACCATCTAGGCAGAAATAGCAAATCATGACCGGTATCATCGCAGAAGGTCCAAAGGCTGGTTGTTAGAGGGATAGCGATATGCCACAAACTCGGGATCCTGCGCGACTCGTTCTTCAAGGGCTTTTCTAGAAGTAACCGACATCCGTGCATGTGGACCTACGCTGTGCCTTGAAACCGACGTGGCATAACCACTGGTTGTCAGGTCATCCTGACCATCAGATCCTGACCGTCTCATGGCAACTTTTTCATCTGGGTATTCATGTTCATGGGGTGTGTTCTTTTTTCCCAGCAAGGTCGAGAAGCCGAATTTGCTTTTCCGCTTCGTCGATGTCACGATGGTTGTTGGTAGGGGTGGGTGCTCCTGGACATGCTCAAGCCGGCCAAGAGATCGTCTAGAGATACCGAACTCATCATATCGGAGCCCAAACGGTTTGCGATGATCTGGGAGTGCAGGCATGGTCTGACTGTTCAGATTCGGCCGAGATGACATTCCCCCGAAGGATTGCCGGCGGATATCTGGGTTACGGAACGAAGCGCTCGGAGGCAAGAAGTCATGTGGAGGACTGGTTCCAGGAGGAAGCTGCCGAGAATCGTAAGTATAAACAGTCCGTGGGCGAGGATCCATCATAGTAGTAAGGGAACGACTGCCAACTTCTCCCGGTAACGGCGGCAGGGACTTTTCCCTTACCGCAAGGGGAAGAAGTTTCCTTGAGAGATTAGGACTGGGCATTGGAGGAGGGGGGAAGATATTCTGGGAGACATGCTGCCGCATGTCAGGCTCTGAGAGAACCGGGTGAACATTTTTCGTGCTGGCTTCCCTACCAACTGTGTCTTCTTGATGTTGGTTTTCGTCGTCGTGGTTTCTGGAAGCGACTTTGGTCGTGTCAGAATCGGTGACTGGTGCACGTAACGCTGGGGACTGTAAAATGCCAGGTGGGACGATGGGTGACTGAGCAGAATTCAGTAGTGCCCCCTTTATGGTCATGGATGGAAGGGAGGGAGTAGAAGCAAGTCGATTGGGCCGAAGGTCAGAAGGTCCACGGTCAACAAGATATGAGAGTGGAGGTGGTGGTGCCAACGGAAGATCATCGTCGGTGCGTGACGGTTCGGGGCTGTTTGCGGCCTCGTGTCTTCTTGAGCCAGTGACCGCTTGCCATATCTTCGCCAGACCTTTTTTCTTCTTCTTCGGTTTATCTTCCAACTGAGAATCGGGAGCGCCGTTTGACGCAACCACTTCCGTCGAAGGCCATACTCGACTGCGACGGGGTGTACTGAGATCGACAGTCGATGGTGGAAACTGCTGTGCATGGGCTTCTCTTTGGAGGGCCACACTGTTGAAGTAACGATTCAGTCGATTTTGGAACCGGTATCAGCAAAAGTACGCACTGCATATCAACCATACTCCCCGACATCCCAGATGGTGCCAGACTGTCCTGGCTTCTCCATCCCGCGCTGAGGTTCTTCATACCAAAAAATCTACTGGTAGACCGTCTGGGCGATGCAGATCCCAAGCTATGCACATCCGAGAAGGATGCTTGAGAATAAGCATGTGGCAAGTCTGGTCTCTCGTGGGGCGCCGTGATTATACTCGTAGGCCTGAGCGAGCTTGCCTGAGAATAGCGTGAGTAAGGCTTTAGACCGATCCCACTATCCGTTAGCGGAGCCCCTAGACTCTGACCAGAGATGATAGATGTAACATCCATCATTGAGCTACGAGAAGACTTTCTCGCACGTCGTTCCTCCTTTTTCTTGCGTTCCCTAGCTTCCCTTTCTTCCCTCCGTACGTCCACGTGTTCAACAATCATGCCATTCTCGAGAAGCGTGACTTCGCGGGATTGCGAGCGTGCGTGGGAGCTGACGTTGGGTGAGGTTGGTGACAAGGGGGGTTTAATGCGCACGCCGCCTGTGTCATCAGCCGGAGTAGCAATATTACCCAGATCGTATGCGGATCTGCGTAATTGGGAGTACGCGTCCCGCATCCTGTTGTCCAACTGTTTGGCCTCTTGCATCGCACGGGCATGTGCCAGTGCTTCGGCTTCAAGGAGTGTACGTTGGGACTTGAGATATGTATTGAGAGTCTGCTGGCGTGATGCTGGCTCTCGTGGATTCTGAGAAGTATTGTATCAGTTATATAGTCCAAGCCTGCAGAAGAAGAACGACGTACGACACTCAACCAAAGCTTGAGATTATGTTCCGTCAAAAGCTCGCCTCTTGATCCAGGTCTAGTTGAATCATCGGGAGTGAGCACTCCGTTAGCCTCTTCTTCTAGTTCTCTCCGCTTGAGATCCTCGTAGGCAGCATCACTTTCTCGTTCCCAAACACCAGGAGACGTTACGTCGACGTCTGCCATATCTTGATCACGCATTGCGCATTCGACACAGACTTCCTCCTGTGGTACACGTAGCTTTGGGGAGAAAACAGTGTTGATAGGAACAGGTGTGGTGGGAGGTGTGACGTAGGTTGGTTGCTGAGGAAAGGCACGGTTCTTTGAGGCTATAGGAGGATTGTACGATGGGGATGCCGATAAAGGCATGATGGGAGAGGAAGAAGCACCGCTGGTAATGGCATGGTTGGAGCCGACACCAGCAGGGGGGAATGTGGGATGACGAGGAGAAGTGGCAAGCATTGGTGATATGGGACGTTCTTCGGGCTGAAGTGTGTTGGCATCGTTGGGAGGAGTGGCCACGATGGGTTTAGTTTCAGAAGAAGAACGCGAAGGAGCGCGTTGGTCGTTGCCATCCAAACTATACCGCTCAACAACCCTGCGAGCAGCCCCAGGGGGCAAGGCGTACGACAATGTACTACGCTGAGGCTCCTGGGATTGAGATGTTTGTGACTTGAGTGACTTGAGGGACTGGACATCTGCCGAAAGCCTGGCTGCTCTTGATTGAGGTTGGAGGTACTGCTGGGTAGACTGCTCAGGTGCCCACGCTGACACTCCTACATTATTCGGTCCATAATTGTTTCTCGGGTCAATATCATTTGTCTCCCAAGCAGATCGATCGGGAGCGAAGGCTGAAAGTTGGGGAGCAGGGAGAGAAGGATACCGATTGTCCTTGAAGTCGAGGTCTGTCATGAGCGCTCGTGGATAGAGGCTGTGAACCGCATGAGGGTGCAAGGTGGCAGCCATGAGCGACGGAAAGAAAAAGTAGCGGGGATAACAAAGTGAGACAAATTGAGCAGCGTGGGCATTGCCTGAAGGCGTCCCTGCACTAATACTGATAGAGCGGCTCAGAACAAACTAGCGCTCAAGAAGGGTTATCTAGCCACGTCTTCTAATAACTACGACTATAGTCTCCTTTAGTCTACTTCCGGTACCTGGCGTCGCCATAAGCCTCCAAATCCCACTTGGAATGTATGAGACCTACCAAAGCACCCCCTTTCGACTCCTCTGCATTTTGCGTTGCAGTTGCAGCATGCCATACAGCAGTGCCTCGGCAGTCGGCGGACATCCAGGAACATAGATGTCAACCGGCACAATTCCTAAAGGTAATTCATCTCACCAACACTGACCAAGGGACGAGGAATAACGGCACGCACGATCACACCCTCGCACAACAGAGTACGAATAATGATAGTACCCTCCTCCATTCGCACACGAGCCCATCGAAACAACCCAGCCTGCTTTGAATGAATCATCTCGCCAACTCGCTCAAAATCATCTACTTACGGGGTTCAGGCATCTGATCGTACACCTTTCTCAGCGCGGGTGCCATTTTATTCGTCAGTGTCCCCGCCACTATCATGATGTCGCTTTGGCGTGGACTGGCCCGGAAGATAATTCCTAATCTGTCTTGGTCGTAACGCGCTGCTGCCATGTGCATCATCTCTACGGCACAGCATGCAAGACCTTTTATATTTCCAGATTAGACCATGTCACATCGCGTGGGATGCCACTCACCGAATGTCATAGGCCACATAGAGCCCTGACGTGCCCAATTTGACACCTTATCGAGTGTCGACAAGACATATTCTACTCGAGAACCGCTGTAAGAATTAGACTCGAGTCAGAATAAAGATGGCAACGAACCGGCTTTGTTCTGAGGATGTTCAAGACTGTGCTGATTTGAATTTCGCTGAGCTAGGACTGTTATCGGGTCTGTGGCTGAGGATGTGGAACTTGGTATTGGTTGCGATGATTCCGGTTGAAGAGCAGGCCTCGATACGTGAAACGAACGATAGGCTTAGTGAACTCGATCAGAATCCACCGTCGTTACCCACAGTCGAGACTCACCTTGCGGGACGACTTGTGGTCGTACAGCTGCTCTTCGGCCGGCTGCTGTATGAATAAGACAATTGCGCACTGAATTAAAAGGCCAACGCACCTGCGGCTCTTACAGCAAACGACATGAAGTGATGAATTGGGACAAACCGGGCTTGTTTTGCCAGAGATTATTTCGTAATACGCACGTGCAACCGTTGTACTACCCCACGGTCCAACCTCTTGTCCGTCTCTGTATTCCCTGAGTTATCCACCTATGGAGAACGGTCTGGTTGATAAAGAACGTGAAATAAAAGGTCTGTCCGAAATTCCATTCGACACACAAGGCGCGACTCATTCAACCCGCTCAAGATGTCATCCGGAGAGCGAAGGGAAATCCTGACAAGACAGGGTCATTTGTGAGATTAAACATGCCGCAAGCGATGAAGCAACTGAATTCGACTCCCTTTAGCGTCGTGATACCCTGGAACGCTTGATAGATGTCATACATTCTCCACATCCGAACCTCAAGATGCTCGCCGCTCAAAATATTCGATTCTTCTTCACCGACTTTCCCGAGTTGGAAGAAACAGCTATCAATGCTATCTACGATTTATGCGAGGACCAATCTCCCAAGGTGATTGTAACATACATTCTGAAACACATCTTACACCAGTCCCAGGTTCGAATAGAGGGTTACTCGGCAATTACTCAAATATCAAGGGCAGACAATAAGTCGGTGAAGCGGAATGCAGATGTTCTATTGCAGTTGTTACAGAGTGGTGAGTTTCTTGCTCCCTCTGGCTTGAACGTCATTCTAAGAGACCTGGAAAGACGAACCAGACGAAGTGACCGTCGTGAAGAAGGCATTAACCGAGCATCTCGATATGGATCCCAAAGTCACTCTGGGTGTCCTTTGCGACCAAATATCCCCACCGGATGAATTGATGGACGATGAGGAGCAAGCTATCCGCGATCGCCTGCGGTCTTTGGTATTGTCATTTTTGACTGGAGAGGCTAAGCGCGCTATAGTGGAGAGGCATGCAGTACCATCATCCATTGCGGAGGAAGTACTTATCAATAGCCTGGTCTCCGTAAGTGAATTACATATCTGTCCCCGTTTGTAATTTACGCGCTATCGCAGGCGATACCGAAATTGAGCTTCAAAGATGTCGAACTTATAGTCAAGAGTCTCCTTCTGTCACTATCTGCTTACAAGACTCGTTCGCACCACGGTCGCACACTGTTTGAAACTTTGCTTAACAAGGCTGCAACATCCCTCAAAACTGGTGTTCGATCGGCCGACGACAAGCTTTTACACACTGCACGGTTATACCTGGACCTCGTAGGATTCGTGGTCGTTGATGGACGAGCATCTCCTGCCATTCAGCTGTTGCGGTTCTACTGCAGCAACCTTTCCAGCAAGATAACATTGCAGAAGTTTTCTCCAGACGACCAGATCGCGATCATTTGCAACATGGTCGAGACTTTTGAAGCTGCAAGTAAGGACATCGAACCTAGCGACGACGAACCGCCACTGGATGTTCTTAAAAAACAGGTGACGGATGCATCCCCGGTCCTGTTGAAGGTACGTACGAGGTGCTAGATGGATCCTTGATGCTATACAAGCTGTTTTAGTCCCTTGAAAAGACCTTAGCCGACGAGAGATCAGTCAAGGCATCTGTCGTCCTATTAGAGTCATGTAAACTTGTAAGTGGTCGGTGTTTATTTCACGTCGACCAGAACAAACACTATGTCTAGCGAAAAGAGGAAACAACTTGGACTCTACCGCCAAATTTGATCGAAGCCTTGAAGAACCTACAGACCGTTGCTGTAACGGAACATACTCAGGCTGTTCAAAGCCTTATCAGGGTTCGCAGTGGGCTACTTTTCGTTTCTATTATTTTCATCCAACATTGTCTTCTCTGTTTGAGCAGTCACTATTAGCTTCAAATTCCAATCACGTAGCTTCGCAAGATAGCACACCCCAAGGTATGCTCAAGAACGTAACGCAGTTGCCAGGGACATCAAAAGATAATGGCCGCCACCCACTTTCGCTACCTGCACGACCGTCAGTCGCCCCACCAAGGAGACGGATCATGGTGCCACACAAGTCCCAACCCAGCGATCAAGTCATGACTGACTCCACACGAACAACGGCATTGGGATCGACGTCGACAAACAACAAGCGTCAGGTTTCTGTGGACAGTTCAGCGCGGCCGCCAAAGCGGCTAAAGGATGGTGGGAAGGAGGACATGGATACTGCTGGACCTTCCTTGTTGAGTCGCCTAACTTCAAACGGTTCAAGTGCACGAGCGGTTCCTACGAAACGTCCGCTTCCAAGCAATGCAAATGACGACTCGCCGCATCCGCTGGGCGGGTATAGTATTAAAGGCGCCGCGAAGATGGCCGCTAGGACGCCAGCATCCCCAGAGCGAAGGGTAGACCAACCTCAAGTGTTTTCCTTGCTGGATCGATTGGATAGTAGTTCGTCCGCACCGAGTAGCGGCCAGAAACAGAGAAAATATTGATGATGCGAGTATGTACTTATTTCCGATTCTGGTTGTTTACAATATACGGTCGATAATCCTCTGCTGTGTGAGAATAACACACTGCCGCAAAATGATAACATCACGGCTTATGGCGAAGACGAGATGAATCTTGAACACGGCCCGCATATGCAAGCAATTTTTTGGTGAGGCCTTGAGCTCTCTGGAACATCGGATTGCATCCTATGTCACCTGGAACCCACTCGTCCTCTCAACTCTGCTGGATCTGTTGAATCAGAGTAACCGGTGTCAGTGCGGAGTCTCGGCCATAGATTGACAGGTAACGCATTCAGTTTCTCAACAGGGACATCTTTGAGTCAACAAGTACATCCTTCAGAAGCCCGAGCCTGAGCGCCAGATAACCGTGACGTGGTCGTCTGCATCCCCAGTGGCTGATATGGGTCTGCTATTGTTTCTCTTGACATGCCTTATTTTCGTTGCCCAGTCTCATGGAATCGTTCGTGTATTCACTTTATCAATCGTTTCTGATAATTCAAGACCTGTCTGCTATTGCAGGATATTGCAAGACAGCAGCCGACGCCGAGCTCTGGTGAGCGCAAGTGTCACGATGTACGTATTCAATGAGCTACTAAGTAACAGTGGACAGCACTGACTTGCTAGCTAGTTGATGTGCATTTCCGCCACAACCAATGGTTCAACTGTGGAATGTTAGCCTTAGCCGTACACGGTTCCCTTCTTACACTAAACACTGTCTGAAGATGTCCTGTCGAGTACCGGGAAGCGACCTCTGGGATGGATGGGCATGTGAGCTGCAGGTCAATTATTGCGTTGCATATCGTTGTAATAAGTCCTCCAGGGGATTTGGCCAATGGATGGCGAATTCTCCGATGGTTATCATGTGGGCTAATGCTGATGGTACTGTGACGCTATCACAACGCACTGCTCCTAGGGAGGTTATGCCGACAGTGGACCCCAATCCTCCCCGAGTCGCTACGTTGTCTCATGCCCTTACTTCAGTATGGCCACCAGTATCCATCTGATCTCTTCATATTATTGACTATGGTTCTTCAAGCTTTCGAATAAGACGTCAAGCTTTGGATACACAATTCCGGTCAGTCGGACAGTCCCGTGTCCAAAACCCCGCTAACATATCATTCAGGCGGACGATGACACTAATCCTCGCGTTATATATGCATATGGCACTGAAGTGCCTAGCTCATCTGCGGTTGATGCTCACTTGGTGATACATGTTGATCATGGGCTCATGCAATTCAAACTTACTAAGGATCCTTCCACATCAACTTCTGCGCCCTCCCCGCCTTCTCCGACCTCTGCACCCTCTTTACCCAATAGACCACCACATCACACCCCTCCTGTGACCGACATTCCGCTACTACGCTTCCAGCGTTATGTCGTTATTCATGCTGTGTTTTGCACCTTTGGTTTCTTAGTCCTTCTGCCGGCCGGCGTCTTCTTGGCACGTTATCTCAGAACTTTTACCTCCACCTGGTTTCAAGGCCACTGGATCATCCAATTCGCCATCGGTGTGTCTGATTACTTCTATTTGTCGTGTCGTTCTCTTATTCGTGTATTCAGCTGGGCCTTTCATTGTCATGGGCTCTGTGTTCGGTGTTCTCGCAGTGTTCAAGACCGGTGCACACCATCTTGACGACCCACACAAGGTACCTGCATGTGCTTATTCTTAGGCATCCTCACCTAACGATGTCATCACAGTTTTGGGGTGCTACCCTTGTTATTCTGTACATCATGCAAGCTAGTCTAGGCGCTGTTATTCATTGGATCAAGCCTAAGCGCGGCACAGGCCGGCCCCCTCAAAATTACGCCCATGCGATTTTCGGCCTTCTTATCATAGCTCTTGCATTATATCAAGTCTACTTGGGATACAGAATCGAGTGGCCAAAGACTATGGGACGTGGGTCCTTAACAGGCATTTTCGATGTAATATATTGGAGCTGGGTTCTGGTATGACATCGTGTCCTATCTGTGTCTGCAATCCCCTAAAAGAACTTTGCAGCTTCTTCCCGGGTTATACGCGCTCGGCATGGTTTTCTTACCCAAGCAACTTAGGCAAGAGCAATCGGCAAGGGAAAACGTAGTCGTCAACGACGATGAGGTACCTCTCAATACAGAAATGACAGACGATCGAGAGGGTGAATATATGGATTCTGATTAGGGTTGGATTAGATGGGGTCCTACGTTGTGGCTGTGACAATATAGTGTAGTGAGTGTAGTGGAGACAGACGTCGTGTTGTCTAGAATAGAATTTGAAACCTTCCAGGGCTTTACTTGCTTTGCTGCGACCATCATGGTGGAAGACCATAACGATTCACTTTCTCCTACCTCTCCAGTCATACTGGATGGTGGATTTGCAAGTTCCCCGATACGATGATTTCTATTTACTACCTCGCTAACTTCGGCTTCCAGGGAACAACGCTCGAACAAATCTTCAATTTGGACATCTCATCCACGCCTTTATGGTCAGCGGGGCCGGTCTTCAAGCAACCAGAGATGATCCTTGAAACTCATCTCGCGTTTCTGCGCGCTGGTGCAAGGATCATATCGTCGTCGACGTGAGAGCACCCAGCTGTGGAACTCTCTTGCTCTGAGACCTCCTTTTCTTAGGTATCAGTGCTCTTTCAAAACTTTCAAGCGCGCGGGTTACAACGAAGATGATGCCAAGACTGCTATGTCGAAAGCGGTTCGCCTCGCTGATGAAGCCAGAACCATATTTACAGCCGAGAATGGCGATGTGGACCGAGCTGACATCAAAATTGCTCTTTCACTTGGTCCTTTTGGTGCAAGCTTGACTCCCACTCAAGAGTTCGATGGCTGCTATCCTCCACCCTATGGACCAAAGGAATTCTCGGTTCAAGGCAACAACTACAATTCATTCGAACAAGATATCAAGGCCGAGCGGGATTCAATCAATGCGTTGGCTCAGTTCCATTTCGAACAACTCCAGGTTTTTGCTGATGATTTCGATACATGGAAGATGATTGATGTCATCGCGTTCGAGACAGTGCCACTGGTGCGAGAGGTGAAAGCAATCAGACTGGCGGTATATTGGTTGCAGCGAGAGTTGGCGATGAAGGATGTCAATTCTAGCTTTAAACATTGGTGGATCAGCTGCGTGTTGCCGAAAGGGAAATGTCTCGAGACACGAGTTCCGGGTGGTCCAAACATGACTGCACGGGATCTCATTGTCGCTGCTCTTCAACCAACGGACGCCAACGATTCGACACCGACTCCTACTGGACTTGGAGTCAACTGCACATCAATGGATTTTATTTCCGCGATCGCCACTGAGATGACGCAGGCCGTGATCGAGGCCCATGACCCGCGGCAGTCGATTCCATGGCTGATATTGTATCCAAATGGCGGTGATATCTATGACCCCATTGCTAGGACATGGCTAACGCAAGAGCATGCTAAGAAGCAAGCGTGGGCCTCGCGACTTGCGGCGGTCGTGAACGATCTCACTCGATGCGGGTCTATCGGGAACACCTGGGGTGGAGTTGCGGTTGGTGGATGTTGCAGAACCGGCCCGGATGAGATTCGCTCCTTGGTCAATGCTCTTCGAGTTCGCGAGACACCAGCCTTTGAACCCAGAGCGACAAGTTTACACGACCTTCATCCCGCACAGGCACCCCGCGCAGGCCAGTGTTAATTCGTTATTCCATGTTTGTTGAATGGACGGAGCGCGTGAGGTAATATCCTACAGGGCGAGTTATACTCTGTGTCATAGTCTTATTTACTTGTAGCATTAGCTTCTAAGTTACTTGACGATATGTTTGGGCCAGCACGTGTCTACTTACATATGTCGCGGTCAGCTGCCGGTGAGCCAAAGCTTGCCCGCCCCTTGTTGAGCTGCAGATCAAAGCCCAGCGCTCGGACCCTTGCTTGCACGGTTCTTTGGGCCACCACCAACCAGATTAGGAATCTTTGTGGCCGTCGGCTCAGGGTCGCGTAAATTCAATTTTCCCTTCAACAGTAATACAACACATCGTGGGCTTGGTGGTCAAAGCTTTGGCCATTGTCCACTTGTCCACATCGGCGCTTCAAAGACGTTGCAGTATAAAAAGAGTTGATTACTGCTGCCACCAGGTTCCCTACCTCCCCTAATCGATCAATCTTGCCACTAGACCGCGAACAGCCAATACCGCCCTTTTACATAATTTTCCTGACTCAAACACACGCGCCTCTTCTTTTTTACTTACACAATGGACGCTGAAAACGACCTACTCGATGGAATGTATACCGACGACGTTAACGAAGACTCTCAGGAGCAAACACAATCCACCCAACAGGCATCTCAGCCACTGAATACTGCCCTTGACGAACATCTTTGGGGCTATCTTCAACCTTGTAGCTCTGCCCTAACCCGCATAGATTTCTGGAAAATTCACCCACGCTATACGATCGGGAGGAACATCCAAGAGAACCAGGTCGTGCTACCAGGATTCAAAATTAGTGAGTCACCCTTTGGTAATACTCTTCAATCACCCTCATTGGACCATCCAGGCAATTTGCACTGCACTATCACATGGGATGGAAAGGATGCTCATCCCTCCAATGTCGTAGTTTTGGATTTGTCTAGCAATGGGACTTTTGTGAGTGAATTGGGGTCTTTCAGTCATAGCATTAAACCCTTCTTCAGATAAATGGTGTCAAAATTGGCAAGAACCAAACTAGAATTCTTCGTGAGGGACAAGAGGTTGCGTTCGGCACGACGGTGCCACAGCCAGCCAATGGTGGCCTTGAGGATTACCGTGAGCACCACCTTGCCAATTCAGTGTATCCCCTTTTCACGCGATCATCTTCAATAGGTTTCGTCTACCGTCACACAGCCGCCGGTCCTCCCACTACAGGCCTGTATGCTCATTACGACCTGAGCACGGAACTCGGCAAGGGTTCTTTCGCAACCGTTATGAAAGCTATCTCCCGTGCCACAGGCAAATGGTACGCGGTCAAGATGATACATGACAAGAGTGTTCGGTCGCCTGGAGAGCAACATTCCGGCCCCGGTTCGAGGCGAGCTGCCTTCGCAAGAGAGATTAGCATCATGGAGAACTTGAAGCACCCGAATATCTGTGAACTGAAAGAAGTTTTCTACCAGGAAAATAACAATGACATCAGTGCGTAGAATATGATCGTGGCTGCAGTCTGGAGCTGAACATGATTTGCAGGTTTGGTTCTGGAACTTGTTGAGGGTGGAGATCTCCTTGAACATATACTCACTCGCAATGGGCTTTGTGAGTTTCTACTGAAATCGGAATGCAATGACTGATGTGATTGATTTAGCCGAGCTCGAAACGCAGCATATCACGTACCAGATGTGTGATGCTCTAGCTGTATGTGAATTTCATCGATCTTTTGGGTCTGCCATTCATCATCTTTCCTATCACCAGTACATCCATTCCAAAGGTGTCGCTCACCGCGACCTTAAACCCGAGGTCTGTGTTCATCAACATTGACATCGCCTCTCTTAACTAATTTCGTGTGTTCAGAATGTTCTACTTACGAAAGACAATCCTCCCATCGTCAAGGTGGCCGATTTCGGACTTGCTAAGGCTGTCGACAGCCTTACTATGTTGCGGGTACGAGCATGTTTTCAATTTCGAGTAGCATCATAACCGATAGCATTGCTTTAGACCATGTGTGGTACTCCAAGCTATTTGGCGCCCGAAGTCGTCAAGCAGGACAGCAGAGAGGGTTACGACAACGTCGTTGACAGCTGGAGTGTTGGGGTCATCGTGTTCTCAATGTATGTCTGCATCACTTGGGGTGGAATTGGTACTAACGCTAGAATATGACAGGCTTACGAATACTAGTCCCTTCATCGATGATGATACTCAGAGAGATATCCGCATCCGGATTGCTGAACGTCGCATCGACTGGTCCGCGCTAGTGAACCCGGAAGCCGGTCTCAGCCCTGAAGGTACGCACCTGCATGATATTGAAGAGCTGTATTGATTTTTCCACACGGTTTAGTGCAAAATTTCGTTCAATGCCTTCTGGAGGAAGATCCAAAACGGCGCATGACCATGGAAGAATCCCTCCGTCACCCATGGCTGCAATCCTACACGCCCGTCTATGATCGTCACTCGTCAAACTCCACGAGTTCTATTCCCAGCATCGACTACTCGATGATGTCCTCCATCCCGGACGATGGGAGCTTTCCTGTGAATCAAGGTTTCAAGAATATGCAGATTCAGCCATCAGGCCGTCATGATGTTAGCACTTCGGCAATTCCAGGTGCTTATCCAAACGGCTCGGGTGCAACTGGTCTCAAGCGTGAGGATTCTCGAGTCGCCCTCCAGCGTCGTAGCCATGTACTGTCCCAGGCTGCGGAGGACGGCAAGCCCCTCGTCGAGCCTTCCTGGGAGATGGTCGCGGCCGCTACTGCGCAAGACCAAGTCGCTGGTCCAAGCAATATCAACAAAGGGCAGAATAAGCGTGTCCACTCGGAATTGACCCCGCTGTCGGAAGAGGCCTCAATGGACAATGGTGCTGATGGATGCAGCCCTCTGAGTGAGGTCGGGATCCACAAGAAAGGAAAGAGCTCGGATGAAGAGGACCAACATAAGGCTGAAGGTATGGACAAGCCAACGCGTGGAAAGGGCCCAGCGGGTGGGCCTGTCAATGCCAGGAGTACTCGTGCTCGCGCGGGGAAATCTAATGAGTCGGAAGAAGAGACTGCCCAACCCAGGCGTTCAGGTCGTCATCCCCCCAAGGCCGCCCGTAGGGGCTAGATATTTCTTCTTTAGTGCACTTTGTCATCTTTCTTGCTTGATCTCATTCCATCTATCCACTTTTTCAAAGTCCAGCTACAACCTATATGCTCTCTATGATCTGTACTACATACATTTTTACGTTTCATCACCATTACAATGACACTGGTCTAGTTCCAAATTCTCCTTTGTGTAAACACTAATCCAACTGAAAGTGATACCGGCGAACCCGTTACATATGATCATGAGCATATTTGGAGCATATATAGATGTAGCTACAGTCGCAAGTGCCTGCTCTGCCATCCTGGTCACCAGCTTTTCCTACAACCCAACAGATTTTAAACGGTATGTGACAAGAATGTTGGGCACAATCCACAACAAAGATATATATGCAATAGAAGTAGTTGCCGAAGCAAGGCAAAAGCAAGGTCGTATATGAGCAACAACAGCGGAGGGGTCAGCTTTATATACTGTCAAAACGTTCAAGATCAGAAGGCAGGGGCAACAAAATATCCGAATGTTGCGCATATCTCGATAAACGGCCTATGGCTCAAAAAGGTAAAGCATCGCAAGGAATCCCAGGATGTTATCCATTCGATCGTGATCGCTTCCCGGGCTTTACCTTGGAACTGGCTGTGCTGACGCCTCCTACGGACTTCTTCCTCCGCATGCCCCTACGGCTTTCTGAAGGATATTCACATTTGATAGAACGTCGTTGGCATTGACTGATAAAAATTATTTTGAGATTAGTCACAACCCATATCAAAGGATATATCGGGGTGGCAATGGGCTATAATATCACCACCAGAATGGGGGTGAGGCGATAAGGCGGAGTGACGCCCATGATGGAGGATCAAAGAGGAAAGAGAAACGGAAACTCACTTGCATGTTGGATCTAGACTTCCTGGATCAGGTGGTCCACATGCGATCTTTCGACCTCGGCAGAAGAGACATGCTAAAAGTGGTTTTTTCTCCGCCTGTCGTTTTGAGGGAAGTGGACTGAATTGGATATGGGGAGAAGGCGTACGAACCATAGGCCAACCTGGCGAACGAATGCTGTGTCTGCCTGGGTGGAAGTGAGGGTACGATTGAGATCGGCCGGGGCGGTAGAAGGTGCCTTGGGAAGCGTGAAGTGGCCGAGACGAAAAGGGATGGTCATCAGTCCCGGTTGTCGACGACTGCGGTTCGTATTGCCATTGGGTATCGACGTTGTCCGGAAGACGCCACTGATCTGATTGGGCTTCAGGAAGGGCGTCAAAAGAGGCCTGCTGAGTCAAGGAGATGTGGGATGGAGGAGCAGGGGAAGAAGGAGACGGAAGGTAGTCCATAATTGGTGGTTCTGGTTGCGGGTGATGCTGGGGAGAACGGCTCGCTTGTTGAGATGGGATGATGGTGCTGCTATGGGCATCGATGGCAGGGGCATGGCGGTGATAAGATTGAGAAACTGGAGCCGGAATCTGCGGATAGCTCAATTTTGCGTTGGTGGGGTGTGGCACATGTACTTACATCAGATTGTGCAGGGGCGACTGAATGCTGCATTGAACTGTCAGGGGAGCTAGCTTGTCCTCTGGACGCATGTGAGGAAGATGAGGTTCTTGGGTTTTCTGAGCGTGGGCCATAGTCGAAATGAAGTGCAGGGGCCAAAGACGACTCTGTTTCCTTGGCACGGCTGTGAGGTGGAACGATTTGGCTCGTCGAAGAGTAATGGGTCTCGGGGAGGACAGATTGGACAGTGATGGTCTCGCTGAGGGCAGAGCTCCTGCCCGGGTTGAACGAAAAGCCAGCACCACCAAAGTAGTCGCCATATTGTAGGGATTGAAAGGTGTATGGGTTAGCGCCTGGTCTTGCCTGTGGAAAGGTCGCGTAGAACTTGAGATCGTCTTCTAACTTCCATCGTTGGAAGGAAGACAAAAGATCTGGTTGGTCTGTCGCCATAAGAGGCTGAGGGACATGGGTGAGCTAAAAACGTTGCGAGATACTTTTAAGGATCACCTCGTGATAGGGCGGCCACGATGGCGAGGGCGTGGAGTGTGAGGCGTGGGCATCGTGATCGTCAGTGTAGTCCATGATCGAGTTGGGGGGAGAAAGAGAGGATGGGATTTGGTTATAAGAAGATCCGATGGTCAGGGGCAGAAGCTGCCCACAACTCTGAATAGTCGGACACGCGACAGGATTGTTTGGACACGCTCCTGTCAGAAGACCATCCGACCCTTGCAACGTTAATCTCAAGTATGCCTTCTTCATAACTCTCCTTCCTCTCCATGAAGCTCTCATTCTCATCGACATCAGCACGAGATCACTTTAAACAGTTGCTCTGCTCCACACCCACCTACAAGCGTGAGATCGTCCTGTAACAACGTAAACCAACTGGATTTGTGGCGAAAACAATTAACGATAAAAGCACCGAACCACTACCGCTAATCTGCCTAGTGGCCATATGCTTAGGAACCCAAGGCAGAAAGAAACTTTAAAATACTTCCGTGGGTTTTGGTACAACTTTCTGCCTCGCCCGCTTTTTTTTCTTTTGGGACAAATCCAAGATTGTGATCATCGTCGCAATATACAACTACACCATGTGTCTGGTCCCAACGTGAACTACGAGACACGAGCTTGTGCCTCCGGGAAAGCTACCGCCTCCACAGTTCTCCCGGCCTCACCATAGGTTAGTGCACCAATGTACGGCATAACATTATACTTTAGCGTGTAGTGTGCAGATCGAGTGTTCCTGAGAATGCAATGCATCGTCGGTCAAGCGCAACAAGACACAAAAATGGACGAACTTGAAGGAGGATGAGAGTTCTCGGAACATGTATTTATTCTTGCCAACAACGTTGACAACTGCATCTTCCTTGCGACGCACGATGCGATCCCAAATCACGACATCGTTTTGAACCTAAATCGGCAAATCGAAAGGAAATCAGCAGGGGGAACGTCATGACATCAGAAGTGGGGTCAGGAAAAGTAAGGGAACAGCACGTAAGGGAATATTTGCCAGGAACGTGGCCAGGCTTGTTTTGCACATATGAAGAATTAATGGGGATGGTCGGAAACTCACCCCCTTTCCATTGGTATATTCAGCCTGCAGGTAAAGGAAAAGTTGCTTCGTATTCCAGTTGAAGAGTGGTGTAAGGTCTGTGATATGTACGTTGCACACGTAAGCGGAAGCATTGGCTGTGAAAGGGTGAAACAAACCAGCAGTGACATTGAAGTTGACAAATGCTAGTTCCTGCTTCTTGGTTGTATATCGGCGGTTAGTCGTGGGGTACCTGAAGAGCAGAAAACCAATATTAATACGGATGCATGAGATGGAAAAAGAAGGGTGGGAGCAGATAGTGGCCCGCTAGAGATTCACACTTTCACTGATGCTATGTCCAGATTGCCTTTCGGATCTGCGGTGAATATAAATGACGAGAGAGCGATAGCAGCAAGTAACGCCATCGTGCATGACGAGAGTAACGCAGAGACATTGTTGATTCGCGAAAATATGCTATGCATCTGATATGAGCTTGAAAGGTGATCGGTGGACCAGGCTCATTCACAGGGGGAAATGCTGGAAGAAAATGGTCGCAGAAGGGCTAGAAATAAGCGATACAGAGAGCAACGTTGAACGTGGCAGAGGTGTTATTTGGACTCGTTTGTCTGTGCTTGGCTTCTCCTTCCTAAATACACATCTTATCACATGTGGGATTCCGTAGTACTACATTGGCGACAGTGCCAGTGCTCTTGCGAGCGGTGCCCAATCATTGCACGCTGTAATAATGTCCGACACCATGGCTTTGCACTGGTTTATACGTCTAGTCTCAAGCTGGGCTCTGTCATCATTCTTTGAAGAAGTCCATGTAATAGGAGGAGAACATGTGCCAAAGGATGGCCCTATCATAGTGTCTGTACGCATTTTTCAGGACCGGAACATAACATAACGTTTGGGACTTTACAGGACAGCAACGCATCATAATATGATGATAGACCCAGCTATCCTCTGTACGAACTCATCAGTATTCATACAACGATTTGCTTTACATATGCCATCGATATAGCGGTTGGATTTCCTCATGGTCGAATGCTTAACTATTGGAGCAAAGGTATGTTGGTTCCCTGATCATGTCCTTATACTGACATTTCTCTCAAGCCAGCTTATTTGTGAACCCGATCCTTCGATTCGTCATGTATTCCTCGGGCAACATACCTGTTGACCGCAAATCAAAAGACAGACAGATCCTGTTCAAGGGAACTTTTGAAGCCCTTGCTAAGGGAGGAGCAGTTGCGTTGTTCCCCGAAGGCACGAGTTACACCGAGCCACGAATCATGCAAGTAAAGGATGGCGCGGCTTGGGCATCTCTGGAGTACGCCAAGTGGCGCAAGGAACATCCTGCAGCTGCTCCTGACCATGATGTGGTTATCGTGCCAGCCTCTATAGTCTACACGAACAAAACCAAGTATCGAAGTAACGTGAGTGATATCTTCGAGTGTAGGAGATCTGCTGAAAATGCTTAAATCTAGGTTATTTTGGAGTAAGTTTATAACAGCGTTTTTGCGATGATGAGTTTAGCTAATCCGACTTGGCGCGCTAGATTTGGCCGTCCTATCACGATGGAATCTTACAAAGAGCAATTTTTCTCGGGGGTTGAAGGTGCACAGCGAGCGGCAGTGAAGCGTCTGACGCGCACAATCGAGAACGAATTAATAGAGGCAACCATTAATGCTCCAGACTGGTAAGTGTCTGCCCGTTGAGATCTATGGCTCCAACAGTGCGATCCAGGGACACTCTCTATACTGCTCGAATGGCAAGAGATCTCCTGTGGGAACGAGAAAAAGCCATTAAGCTCGATGAATTTGTCGTCATCTCTCAGACGTAAATATTTCTCAACTCTGTCAGTCGGAAACTGACATTTTCGTATCTATTTCTAGACTGGTAGACATATTCTCGACGTCGGATGCGACATCCAACGTCAATTCAGTCAAGCGCTGTCTTCTAGAGTACTATTCCTTACTTCAGTCGTCCCATCTCACAAACTCTGTGCTCTCCTCTCTTCCCCTTCCTCGTTCCCTGGACCCTAATACCCCGACTACCGTTCCTGGCCGTCTATTCACCCTACTCATCCTTGTTCGTGACTCCATTTCCGCCTTAATCGGTCTGCCATTCTTTTTATTCCCGTTGATAGTACACATTCCTGTGTATATCATGGGACGCTGGGGGGCAAGCCTAGTCGAAGCCGAGGAAGAGACCCAGGCGCAGAATAAAGTAGTATTCGGGCTGCTCTCGCTTCTACTAATTTATCCTGCCACCTTTTTCTTCTTGTGGGCATTATTTTGGTACACCCCAATGGGTGCACTGTTGGCTGCTTCTGCAGTCTACCTGTTTGCTATTTATCACATCAAGACGATCGATGGTGAGCTGTTACTTTCCTCTCTGGTATCTCGTTCCTGACCTAGTCTCCGAGCGTAGCTAATTACCAACGGTAAAAGATTTTCGATGGCTCATGTCTTGGTCATTGACTTTTTCATCCTAGTGCGAAGCGACTCATCGCAGCTTGGCGAATTTTAGTTGGAGTATGGCTCCCAAAACGATGGGACCTCTCTCTTGCAGCACTTTCTCAGTACAAAAAACCAGAGACACCGCGAGACAATCCCTGGGTAGACAGGTCTACAGCTACTACTCCTGGTCCGGAATCAAACAACCCAGCGTCAACAGGGTCGCCTTCCTCGCCCGGTTTGCCCACAAGAGATCCTGCTATCGAGGCTCAACCTAGGCGGAGACCACCTTCACGGAGAATTGTACGACACGTCCTACGAACGCGTGTGGAGGCTGTCAAAGCCCTGGCCAGCTTTTTTGACCAATTGGAACGGATGAAAGGCTCGCGACGGCTGAAAGCCAGTCCTCACCTTGCGAAGATGTATGGAAGCTTCACTCACGCCAGTGCGCATGGGACAACAGCCGATGATGTGAATTCACCCGTCGAGGGGTGGAGAGATGTGCATGAGGTCATTGGGTTTTTAAAAGGAAGGGGTGCAAAGATTCCTTCCTTGGGCCCTGAGGACGATTGGACTGCATTAAGCACTGAGGGTGAGGGATATTCTCCCACGCTAGAAGAGACAGATTCCATAGTTTGGGAGACACCTTCTGGTTTGGATCAGGAGTACTAATAGTTACATTGGATTTCTATGGGTATATAATGGGAACGGATAACTTACGTATGCATGTGCTGGCGGCGTGACCTTTTCTAAGTGTGCTCTGTTTCAACTACTTGGCTTGGCAAGTTTGCTCGATGTCAAGTCGTTCGGGGTATCAACCTATAGCGCAGTCTACCGACGAGGTTGATCATGAACCAGATCTTGAGGAACAGGCCTCGTCCAGTCGGCCCCTCACTCCACGTGGTCGTCGCCGCCCAGTCCGTTCGGGGAGCATTGATCTCACAAAGCTAGACAACGCATTTAAACGGTGAATCTACATATTCTTTCGGTTATCCCTTGCTAAAGCTGGTTTAGTTGGACTGAGTCTATCGCTCAGAAGGTAAAGCGCAAGAAGAAGGTCTCGACTCATGCGCGGAAAGCTATCTGGCACAGCGTCTTTGAACCCTCTGTCGTTATTCAACCAACTTCTGTGGGGACGGTGAATCTGATTTGATATCTCTGAATGTCGTTGGTCACCCACACTATTACAGATCAAGACCTTGGATCATAAACCGCCCATGACACTGACGGAATATGACGCGTAAGCCCCCCTCTTTTGGCTCAGGGAATCCCGTTAACACTTTATCAGCTTAGTGGAGTCCGTGAAAAGTGCAATCGCCGAGGGCATTCACCCAAAAATGATATCCAAGGGCTCTTCTGGCTCCTATTTCGCTCGAGCAAAGGTCGGTGGACGGGTACAAACGGTTGCGTGAGTCTTCACATGATCCCGGTTGTTTATTCAACTTTTTAACCCGACGCAGAGTTTTCAAGCCAAAGGACGAAGAACCGTATGGACGGCTCAACCCCAAGGTGACCATGTTGTCTACATATGTGTCTTCGTGCCTGGATTCATTCCTTCTTTGAGACTACGAAATGGATACATCGACAATTTCGATGGATCCTTCCGTTTGGCCGAGCTTGTCTCATACCAAATCTCAGGTTTCTTGTTGCTACTTTGGAAATTCAGCACATGTGTTCTGAACCTGATTTCTAGCTATATCTCTGAAGCTGCTGCCTCCTTGTTGGATACCCGGTTATCCCTATATATAGTTCCACCTACTCGACTAGTTTCTTTGTCAAGCCCGGTAGGTCGAGATGGTTGCTTCCTTGTCTACATTTCCTCATCGGTTATCACAAGGCCTTCTTCTATGATTGGCTGGATCGCAACGCCGCAAAGAAAGGAAAGACCCTGCCGGAGAAGATTGGTAGTATGCAGTACTTCTTACATGGGTACCAAGGCAAACATGGTTTCGCTTCATTCGCTAGCTTAGGCTGACCCTATTGTCAGACGCGTCCGACTTTCTCCGAAAGCACCCTTGGCCAGGGCGTTCCATCGCTGATACATTTGACGACTCAAGTCATAGACGCGGGAACGTTTCTAAGCGCTTTCTTAACACGCTTAAGATTGTATGCGGCAGAACCGGTGATCCTGAAGACATATATGATGATGCCGACTATGAAGATGAGCGAGTGTTATATGATGCAACAGAGAATGATGCTCAGCAACCGTTCTATTGGAGTCAAGCTCTGCAAAAAAGTTTTCGGGAAGAGTTGGAGAAGTGAGTCAGGTTCCCCTTACCAGGATTCCCTGATTAACATGTGATCCCTCTAGACTTGTTATCTTGGGTAGGCGCTTCGCTTACGATGTGTTCCTGTCCAGACTAATTGCTGAAATCACAGATTATCTTATGCTCAATACTGACCGTGGTGCTGATAATTATATGATCAAGTATTGCGAAGGGGACCATGAGAAGACACTTATTGACGTCGCTCCCTCTCGCTCCGTTCGCTTAGAAATGCCGGTCATGAGCGAACTTAGAAGAGAAGCGTCATCAAACTTACCTAGCATGACTGCGCCTTTGCCATATGTCGCGTCTTCAATGCCGTCGGAATCGACTACTTCCCTGGCCGATTATACTCGTGGTCCACATATTCACATTGCTGCTATCGACAATTCTCTTTCTTTTCCTCACGAGCACCCGCAGGGTTGGCGTTCATACACGTATGGATGGTTATATCTACCGGTCAGCGTCATTGGACGGCCGTTCAACGAGAAAACTCGGAATCACTTCTTACCCCTGCTCACCTCCAAAGTATGGTGGGAGGAAACGACGTATCAGCTTGAGAAACTCTTTTCGCTTGATCCAGACTTTCACCCGAAGATGTTCAGGGTATGGCTTTCTTGAATTTGAGATCAGAGCGCCACTCACTTCCTGGGCTATAGCGGCAGCTGGCTGTTATCAAAGGTATGTCATTGAGTATCTCATCTTTCCAATTTTATTTATGAGGAAGCTCGCAGGGCAGGCCTGGAATATCATACAATCCCTGAAGCATTCGGTGCGTATTGTTTTATTTTTTTTCGTTTTCTTATCAAAAATGGAACAATTCCTATGTATGCCCTTCTAGGACGAGGGTGAGCGGCCAGTACTCTATAATTACCTTAGACTAATGTTCAATATCCCAGGACCTCTGGAATTAACACGACGAAAGAAAGCTCTGGTATGGGATGATGAATTAGAAATCGCGGAGGAGACATTCCGAGAGGCAATGACCAGTCCTGCCCCAGCTTCCCCTAAACCTTCAATCGTCAGCGTTCCCTTGCCGCGAAGGACCCGAAGTCAGAGCTCCAGTAATGAATTTCCACCGCCCATCCGTCGGACATCAACAGACTCTCCTCGACCAGTGCCATTTGCTGCCAAGTTCCAAAGAGTACATCCCGGAACGACGGGCGTAACAGTTTTAGAACACCTGGAGCGCCTCGATGCTGTCGAAGCCAGTTTACAGAGACTTGGTGGTGCAGAAGAAGAGGAAGTAGATGTGGGAGTCGCTTCAACCAGACCTGTCCAGGTACCAAGCGCGCAAGTGGCCTCAACTTCACATATTCCAACGTCGCCATTCTCTCCGCCTGGCAGCCCCCTTGCCACCGTTCACGAAGTCTCATCCTCTGCCAGTTCTGTCGCCGAGGAAGACCTGGCAGCTATGTCAAAGTCTACTTCGTGTGTTGAAGGTTTGCCCTCTCGCAATGGTCGTCAAACCGGTGAGGGTGGAAGAGTTGATTGGATACAGCCCGCAGACGCATCTCAGAAGCGGACCGTTATTGTGGAGGTGAGCTAGATCAGTATTGTCGGGAATACTAAACGATAACATCTGGTTGCAGCGCATGGAAATAATAAACAAGAAACCACTATGTTCTTGCTGGTAATAATGAACATGTATATAATGCAAAGCATAGGTCCTTCATACGTTATCATGCGCACTAGTCTCCTTCCGTTAGTAACCACTGAGCGAAGTCATCCAGACGCTTCTTCTCTGCTTCAACGCCTTCTTCTTCTATCTCATCCCCTGCTCCGCTTCGTTTAAACCGTTGCTTGCCAGAAAAGAGAGTCGCCTCAATCCGGCGTCCAGCAAAGAATCTGCCATCCATTTTCTTGAAGACAGGACCCCACAGGTGAGCAAGAAATGAAGGGGATAAGCGAAACACACGCACGAATACACATGCTTGAGCACTTAGAGGATCACGAAACTTGACAGTCATAACACCATCCTTCTCTTTCTGTGTGTACCAGTCATGACAAGCACCAATGGTCGAATAACTAGGCAGCACTCACGTCATACAGAACAACGTTTGTGACATCTCCCAATGAGGAGCACTCCTCACGTACATCTTCCTTGAGATCGAGTAGAAGGGTTGCATCCTCTTCAAGTTCTTCCAAAGTGAACATGTGTTTCAGGACAACCACTCTGCTGTTCTTGTTCATCATGTTCACGTTGTCCTCAGGCTGAGCCATGGGACCAAACCCATCCTCCTCATCCCACTCTAACAGTTTCCTGGGGAGGAAGTCAGCCAACACTTCAGATGGGCACAGAGTCTGACATGCTTTTGCATTTTCCCAATTCGTTTCGACGCCTTCTTCTTGTCCACAGTTTTACGTTTCACTTCTTGACCGTCACCCCCAGCAACCTTATGTCCGAATTCAGCCTTGGAAACCCTCATGACCGAATTTGCGTCCCCTAGTCGTAGCTCGGCATCATCGAGGAGATTGAGGGCCAGAATGACTGAATCTTCCTTGAAATAGACCACCAGTGCTTCCCCATTGAATGACCCATTATCTCTGGCGTACATTTTCACCTTTGGTTCTCCATCATAATCTTCCTCTATCATTCCACATTTCGAGAAGCGCTCGACAATTTCATCGAGTTCCGTGTCCACAGGCAGGCCCGTGACATAAACCGCAGTGTTCTTTGATTTGCGTTCCGTTTGGGGTTTGTCCTTTTTGCCATTTTTTCCGCGTTTGATAGAAGGACCAGGCTCTGAATTCGACGTATAATCTTCCGGCTCCTTGCGCTTCTTGTTTTCACGTGCTAGAACTGGTGCTGCGGGTGTCTAAGCAACGGCAATACTTGTACGATAGGAATATGCTATGCAGGGCGTGGTGAGACACACCTCTTCATCTACACCGGCTATCGAATATGCGGCCTGCTGTCGCTTTACCAGAACCTCGTCGACCTAATAAAGATTTAACGCGTATCCACAGTAGTGGCAGAATTAGAACTGACGATGGGTACCCATGAGCCTTTAGCCGCATCATATTCCAACTCTGCGCCGTCGTCATCCTCGAGCCGCCAGGTATTTGAAGTTTTGGAGAAGAAGATTCTGAAGGAAGAGCGGATAAGTAAATATTTTGCAAAGCGGCGGGTAAGGGTGAAACCCATGCCTTGGATCATCTGCAAAAGTGGCGGCCTGGATTTCCGCCGAGGAGCCTGCTGCCGCAGACGGTGGTGGTCCAGACATCTCCTTGTTTGTGTATATTTGAGCTCAACGACATTGGAGTAACTTGTGGCAAATCCGTTCAATAATTTATTCCGAAATCTATTTGTACATTGACATGGGGAAGTAGGCATGTTTATCATGGGGTACGTCCGGGGCAACCTCTGGAATCCAACGTTTATGAGGAATAGGAAGTGTGGGAGGTAGCTTCGACTCGGAGTAGACCTTTTGGGCAGAAGTTATCGATGCGATGGCCTTGGTAAGTTCCACCGGCCCAGGCACAGCGGTGGGAATACCCTGTTCATTCTGTTGAACTTCAGAAGGTGCAGAGATGCTGCAGAACAATATTGAGACCCCAAGTCAATAATGCCCAGAAAAACATCCATACGTTTGAGCTCCAGAATGTTCAATCAAGAGTGTCGAAAGCTCGGATTGCGTAATGACAGAAAGCTGGGGATAAGCCCGACGGACGTCGCGTTTCCAGTAGGGATTTTGTGCGGGGTCCGATGCTGAAAGGTCGATGAGAAAGACACCAGTCGAGCCAAAGGGTCGCACCTTTAGTTGCGGGTGTGCTGTATTTTTCTGGTCTTGAGGCAGGCTGGGGGCGACGATTGATGCTAGCAATGGGCAGACCACTCGATATTTCGGGGTTGATCACGACGGCGTCCCCTGCCAATGGGATCAAGATTTGTGTATAAATGAGTGATACGGCTAGACATACTGAATTTCTTCCAGAAACCCTGAGGGCTGAGATGGTAGAGAGTAGACTCTGCCGCTTTCTTCGTCGCCATGGATGTTCGAGTTTGGGAAACACTTGGATTTGTCAGCAAGAAGACTCTGCTCTGACAAGACTCCGTTTGCGCCATAACGAAGTCCAACATTTGCTCTGACAATGATTCTACGGACTCCGTTTACGCCATAATGAACGGCCTCGTCTCAGGCCCAGTATCAAACCATTCACCGAGTGTTCCCTGCTCGGCGCTCGCGTATCTCGTCCGTTCCAAGTTTCACTGGCAGAACCCCCCGTTGACATCCGAACCTAATACTTTCTCAGTTGTCCACTTGCATGGCCGAAGAATCGCACAAGTGATATAGTTGCTTTCGTTATATAGTCAAAGACGTCGCGAAGGACACGCAAGATGTCGCAATCCTGCGCGATTCGGCGTGCAGGCTCGGCATCAATTTGTCAACGATAAATCTGTGTGGGCGGCCAACGTTCTGTTCATACCTTTTGTGTTTGCCATTCTTCTACGCCGCTGAAACATGACTATCACTCTCCACAATCAACCTGTACCCCCCAATGACTTGGAACCAGCCATTCCACACAAAACAACAGGACCCTCCCAGGATCCACACTCCATACCTTTGTTTGATTCGCAGAGTCTCTGCGCGCCCCAATCTTCTGTTCTATATCTTCCCCCTCTGCTCTCTGCGCTTCCTGAAGGAGTTAAATCTCAACTTATTTTATCGGAGAATCCACCTGTGGTGACAGAAACACGTTTACCGGACATTGATCCAGCATCCTTGTCACTGCATAAGGCTTTGCATCACTTTGCGCCCGTCAACTCAGATTATGCTAGCACCCCATATCCCGAAGCATTTAATTGGGCAGAACTGGACCTTCCTGAGGCAGACGAACGTGAGTGGTACTGCGTTGTTTTTCGGAGCAAGCGCAAAGCGCAAAGCGATGGAGGACGTGCGTTCTTTACTTCTGTCGGATTTTTTATTTTGTTTGATGAAAATCCTCATAGCGCTCTATGCAGCTGACAAACTTGCCCATGAGGAGGCAATACGAAATGGTGGTGTAAGTGGCGTCCCTACTGCCGTTTATATTTTAATAGCTCATCTACCGCCTTCAGTTGATTCTCTATTGGTACGGGATACCAGATCAGACCACCAAATTGAATCTCGCTACCTGTATCTGGCAGAGCCGGAGACACGCAATAGCAGCTAATTCGCGCCCTCTTCATATCAAAGCGATGAAGTTAGCAGTCGAGTCGTACGAAATATACTCCTTAGAACGTCATGTCCTCCGAAAAGAAAAAGGCAAGTCGGGTGTAACAATCGAGCCTTACATCGGAGGAGAAGTCGGTTGGTAAATGGATCCACAGGCAAAATTCCTTGATCTATCTGACACCGTTGCTCCGCCCCATGATCATCTTATTCAGATACCCATACCTCTCGCCTGCACTATTCATATTCCATAGAGTTATCATCTTTGATCGATGCATGTATCCCACAATAAAGCGTTTTGTACATAAAATACAGCATGTGTCAAACTTGATCCTGCCAAGATTCTATACTGTCAATCGATTCCTGAGAATCTGACGGTGCACGAGACCCGCGCCTGACGGACGACTCCGCAGAGGGCTCATACAACTGGTCCAAAGCACTCAAAAGGTTCGGTTTCTGCTCAAATAGTCAGTGTTCCTTTGTTCGCCGAAGTAGACAAGATGCCTACATTATCTGGCGTCCTGGGCTGACAATGACTTCCGTCCAGAAAATTCGGAAGGACAGAACCAACAAGAGGGGAAAGGAATATCCCAGGAGCTGGGGCGAATACCTGCGACATCCCTCGTTGGCATTCGGGCGTTCTTTGGTGTTGCTGAGGGTGTTGCTGAGCTGAGGATTCATGCGAAGAGGTCGTTGTGTACGTTTCATCAACGGAGAATGCAAACGGACCAGGAGACAGCATACACTTGGGAGAGGAAGGGACGGGATTTGATTGGTCATACTCAGGAGCTCGAGAGGTCTTTGGCCGCTCAGGTCCAGTGTCGACATAAACTTCGGGATCCGAGTGATGCAGAGGTATTGTCATATTTTCTTTACTATCGGTAATCTGAATGTCTTTCGGGTTGAAGGGTTCCCAACGAAAGTCCAACGAATCGTAGTCAACTTCATATCCTGGCTGCAAAGGATCAGAATCAGAGGGATCCTCTGCCGGTGAGTCAAAGTATATTTGCTGAGGAGGGCGATATCCAGGTCCGGGAGTTGCAAAGATATTGGGCAAAGGCTGGGTATATGCAAATGGATCGAGCAATGGGTCAGAAGTGGAGTCATCGGCGAAAGAGTCATAACAGTAGGCACTGTAGTCAGGTATATCATCTGATGAGTAACCAGGAGCGATTTCGGACATGGGGGCGACATAAGAAGACAAGTACGAATCTGCTGGAAGCCGGAAGGAGGAGTCTGCCAAAAAAAACGGGATGAATGGTGTTGCCAGAGATGTCGGTCCAGGAGTTGAAAATGGTATGGGATCAGAGAAAGGACCTGTATTAGGATCGTTAACGACCATAGGAACTTCCGCAATGGTTGTAACACGGGAAAACTTCGATGGTGGATCTTCTGTCAATAGAAGAGAACCTGGACCAGGAGTTGCGTATGGCACGAACTCCAGTTCTCGCACACCGGCGTCCGAACACGAATCATGCCTTGAAACAATTAGGGCTGTATTTGGCACACGGCTTGAAGCATGCATGATCGGAGATAATGGCTGAATTAGCTTTGATAACAGAGAACCTGGTCCTGGAGTTGAAAACGGTAAGACCTTCAAAGCTGAAGAGAGATTGGATTTGAGTTCTGCTGAGTATTGATTAGGAAGCAAACGGCACTTTTGAGAGAATCTGACGGATGCGAATTATCGTCTTCCAGGTTCACATGTCCATCAACTACGGAGTCCGTCGAAAGATCAGGCCGCCGAAAGGCAAAGACTGATTCATCTTCGGAATTGGTGGCTTCAGATTGATCCACAAGTCCAGGTGGCGGAGGGGGTCGATGTGACTTCGGTAGCAACAGACGGAGGGGATGGTTATAGTCAAGGCCTGTCAGAGTGTTGGAAAGCCAAGGAGGTAAAGACTTCGGATCTTGGTACCCGGATGCCGTCTATATATTTTGCACTGTAAGCAATATCGCCAACTATGAACCAAGAGACTGGCCTTCAATGCATCATGCAGAGATTCATCCGGGCCTGATGTATGTCGTGCATTCATTCTGATCGGTGCGAAATCCTTGCCAAGTGACCCTATCACGGTACCCCGACCCTCATACGCGTCAGCTGGTGTTTTGGGAACGTCACGATGGCTGGTAGTGGAAGAGCCAACAGAACGCGTTCGGTGCTGTCGACTAGCCTTGACTGGGGAGTGATGCATCATTTTCACCGTTTCAATCATACGATCGAACCGAGAATTAGTGCCTGACAACTTCTGTCGTTTGTTTTGTCGTTCATAGTCTTTGTGTCTCTTGAGTATTGAACCAGAGTGAATAAGTCAGCGTACCTCTGTTCAGCGAAGTTCCACTCCATCTGGCTTCAAATTCGCTCATTCATAATTAGTGTCGTAATATGCACATACCTACCACCACCGAAGACACCCAGCGAGGATGAAGATGAGTCGAGATCCTCCGAGAGTTGGGAGGGGCATCGAGCAGATGAAGACATGAATACGTCGGGTGGATAAGTGCTTGTCAATGTGGGTGCAAAGATTCCGTGTGAATTTCGGGTTGTGTGTACTTGATACCTTTCCAGTTTCCTTCCAGTCAAACCTCACCACTTCTTGAAACCATGCTAGTCCTTCAACGCTGTTGACATATTTTACTACTACTAACATCAATGATGCGGCAATCTTTTCAATTCACCGGCTCCGGCGATCACGTCGCTCGGTACTATTGCGGCTGAGATCAAAACTCGAAACCGCTCAAGCGCACAAGGAATTACCTCCAACGGTTGCCCATGAAGGACGTCCAACTTCAGACATATCTCCATCAATCCGACTTCAAATCTTCTCGGTTTCCTCTCCATGGCGAATGCGAAATCGAAAGCGAACCTTATCACAGTCCCTGGTGGAAACCATTGCTACTGGGGTTCTTGACTATATCATTATGGTGTATCGCTCACTCAAGTCTCTCGCAGCCCTACTTTGATCACATGCTGCCGCGTCACCTTGGCAATCCACGCAATCCTGCGTATCTCATCAGAGCTAAACATGGCGCCGTCGCATCCGAGAACAAACGTTGTTCGGATATTGGCGTTAATGTCCTCAAGGACGGGGGAAACGCAGTCGATGCTGCCATCAGTGCCACATTTTGTATAGGTGTCGTCAACATGTTTTCGTGGGTTGCACATTCCTGAGAAGGTTCACAATCCTCTCACAACTTAATACAGGTCTGGCTTGGGTGGTGGTGGATTTATGACCGTACGAATACCTCCTTCTCTCGACCGTGATTCGGAAGTATACACAATCGACTACCGAGAAACCGCCCCTGCGCTCGCTAATACTTCCATGTACGTCGGGTCTCCAGAGTCTGCTAAGTATGGTGGATTGGCAGTCGGAGTTCCTGGGGAGGTGCGCGGTCTCGAGGAGGCACATCGCAGGTGGGGGACGCTATCATGGAAGAGACTAGTCGAGCCCAGTGTCTTGCTGGCGAAGGGGTGGGAAGTAGACAAGGAATTGGGCAAGCGAATACTGGTGAGGTTGAGCATGGGCGTCCCGTGTCTTTGATTGTTCACCCATGTATACCTTATCCAGCTATTTCCAGACCTCATGCTGAACAATCCAGATTGGAGTGCGATATTTGCACCCCAAGGAAGGCTTTTACGGGAGGGTGAAATGATTTACAGGTCAAATCTCTCACACACCCTTGCGAGTATCGCGCAGCAGGGCGCAGATGCCATATACCAGGCAGGTGTCAATTTTCTCACGGCTTTCTTTCTGCTTAGTTGTGTAAGGGAATAGGGTCCTATTGCGGACTCGCTAGTTCGCAAGGTTCGCTCAACTGGTGGTATACTTTCCCACTCAGATTTATATAATTATTCGGTCAAAGTAGAACGTGCCTTGCAGGGCACATATCGTGGTAGAAAGGTTTACGTTACGCATGCACCTTCATCCGGACCAGGTACGTCGGAATAAATCGTTTCTCATTCACAGCGGTTTATCTTTCAACAGTCTTACTGCACATGTTGAATTTACTTGAGAGATATGATATGAAAGAACGAAACGGCCTTAACTCACATAGAATCGTAGAGATGTTGAAATTTGGATTTGCAGCACGGTGAGTAAAGTTTACAAGTACTTTGGCCACCATCCGATGTACCCTTGTCAGGACTAAGGTTTGCGATCCTGACTTCAATAACAACACTGCACGCATGCATGAGATCTCGACGAAGATCTTTGCGGATGCTGTTTTCCGGAACATTACGGATGTGAGTCCGCGCATTCCTTTCCTGCGGTCGTGTACCTGGCAACCAACCCAACATAGGACCGTACTCATACCCCAGAATATTATAACCCGCAGTATGATGTCAAGATTGATCATGGCACGGTGAGCTCAGTGGTGTTCCTTGGATAAATTATAATACTAGAATTATCTCCAGAGCCATACGTCAGTAATTGACAAGGATGGTATGGCCGTCGCCTTGACCTCAACCGTAAACTTGGTATTTGGCTCTCAAGTCCTGGACCCCGTAACTGGGATTCTGCTTAATGACGAAATGGATGATTTCTCGATACCTGGTGTTCCTAATGCGTTCGGCCTCTGGCCTTCGCCTTGTAAGTGTTCCACGTGCCTGACATCATCTCCTACTTATTGGTTGAACTATCCAGTTAATTACCCTGAACCTGGAAAACGCCCGCTCTCGTCCACGGCACCGACAATTATTGAGCATCTCGATAGTTCTTTTTTTGTGGCCATTGGTGGAGCTGGTGGTTCACGCATCTTCGGGGCCATCTTCCAGACACTTATTAATCTTGATTTGGGTTTGGATGTTAGCCAGGCGGTGGAGTCTGGACGGCTGCACGATCAACTATACCCGCTGACTGTAATTGCCGACAGCGTGTATCCTCCAGATATCCTCGATGCCTTGCGAGAACGCGGCCACAATGTTACAGGTGCGTGGAAATGGGCGCTTTGTCCAGCAGCCCGACAAATGATGACTTCACAGTGGTTGATATCAATGAAATGGGCGCTGTTATTCAAGCAGTTGTGCAGCAAAATGGAATAATCACCGGTGAGTTCTGTATGCAATCGCTGTAGCCATGTTATTGAATCTTGTACTAGCTGCAAGCGATTCGAGAAAGAACGGGATAGCTGCAGGATACTAAATGTGTCTCCGAGTAATTGATCAAATGTCATCCCAACACGCTAATTTTGGTGATGAGTGATGTGTTCCCAGCCTCTCCACCTGCTTGGTACCTGGCGCAATTCCCCAGATGGACGGTGCTAAAGGTGTTCAGGAACGTCCTCCCTACGCCACGAACGTCCAGCTATTCAATAAAAGGTTCACGGGTGCTTGTGTTTTTTCATCATATGATATTTTACTAGCGCTTTGTGATAGGGTTTTGGTTCCTCAAGGCCTCATCATTTATGTTCGCCGCCAGCCCTGTCATCACTAGCCACATTCGGGAGTGATTTGAGGGTTGAATCGAACATTTTGGGCTAGGGATATGTCCGTCCTATGCCTGATTAAGTTCAGCTTCTCCTATGAACCAAGTTTTCGTGTGCCTATTTTTTCCAACGGCCGGATCATAAATGTGGTCACAGGTTTGTGCTCAAGCAGTCGCCACTGAGAAACCGGTGGTTGTGATACCTCCGATTATACCCTTAAAGCTGCTCGAAACAGAAATGAGGATTACACATGGGGTTTAAACCCTCGCGGGTAATGGGGGGAAACACTAAGTAGAGCACATTCGTAACTCATTCAAATGCCAGTAGCCAGGCCGGCCATGATCAGTATACAATTAAAGAGAGCTGGAATTAATGATTTTACTTTTTATCCACGAGAAAGAAAAAGAGGTAGGGATATTGCTACCCTTCCCCAAGTGCAAACATTCCCGGTTTGCTTTCATCTTTCTCGCGACTTTTACTAATTAAGTATATTGTATACTGGTATAATTTCCACTTCTGCGAAAGAAGGTGAAAGAATGCGAGCCGTTCTTGGTCCATTCGCTCGCATCCGTGCCGTCGGGCGCATATCCAGATATGTAAAACCTTCAAGGTAGTAGTACTTGTCCGATTCTGTTCTTTCTCCTCGAGTTCTCTTGGGAGTAAGTACTAACAATAGTTATTTGTATCTATTTGTGAAGAGCCTTTCGGGGTAAAT
>QFEU01009556.1:0-10869 GCA_003316345.1 Tricholoma terreum
AAGTCCCCTAACTTCATATATAAAAGTAGCTGCACTGGCTGAGGGAGCAGGAGGGAGGATGGGGCAGAACAGGGACAGGGAAACAAGATGGGGACAGGAACAGGAAAATGAGACAATGATGAGAATGGAGAAACAAGACAGGAACAAGAATGGGAATAGGGATAGGGAGCATGAGTGCAAGGTGACAACGGCATCACCACCACAGCATCCCCAACTGCCACTACGAGCAACTGCTCACAGGGTGGGAATGGGAATGGGAATGACAGGGACAGGGTAGGGGGGAGAGCAAGAGGAATGACAAGGAAGGGTGGGCAGAGACAACAGAATGGAACCAATACACCCAGAACAGCAGGGCCATGCCCTCACCCTGCCCCCTTTCCCCACAATTTGCATGGGGAGGGTTTTTTTGTAATTTACTTTTGTTTTTAATTTTAATATAAAAAATTAATATTGTGGCCCCTTCCTTATATTCAGGCACCGAACACAAGGAGGGGTATAATTTTTATGTATATAAATAAATGTAGGCCCCCCTTATGAGAATTGTCTAAGGGGAAGGTATAATTTCTATAAATGTAATTTTATGTCATAAATAAACTTTATGTTAATTACTAGAAGTTTTCCTGTGGCTCAGTTGGTTGAGCACACTTGTTTGTTATATGATCCATGATGTCAAGGTCCTGGATTCAAACCCTGCTCAGACTATATTATTTTATAGGCACTTGGTAAAATTCTCACAAAGTCTTGCTAAGCTTTGGTTGTTCAAGTCCACTCAGAATGACCAGGAATGGATCAGGAATGAACCAGGAATGAACCAGGACTGAACCAGGACTAAATCAGGAATACCAGAAATAAACTGGAAATTCTGGGAATGAACTAGAAATAATAAGAATAAACCAGGAATCCATCAGGAATGGTGGGAGAGTGTAAAGCTTTGACATTTTCTGGCCCCATAGTGAAGTATCTCTCTCTGAGTAATAGCCTTGATGCATCACATACACTCAGGCCAATGTATCATAAATTAGAATGATACACAGACTTGTCATATTATTTGAATAACAAATCTGCATTTTTGCACATGTTAGCTTAGTTTTTGGCCTCAAATTGAAATCATTTCTATAAGAACCTTGAACACTGGCCTCTCTTTTGATGTGCACAAAGAGGATAACCCTCTCCTCTCTTGCTGCACTCAGGAGATCAAGCCAGGCCATCTCAGATCAGCACACTAAAGCCTTGTTTATGCATTTTCCACCATTCTGGCTAATTCTAACATGTCTAAAGAAAATGATGAGGCCAAATTGGGTACATAGCTTGATAATTGCATCATATACTGAACTGACCATTGTTTTTTATATTACAGTCACTTTTAATATAAACCCATGTTTTGATCATGTATGGATTTTGATACCTGTGGAGTATACACAACTCATGACTCATATCTATCAAAATCTGTACCCTTGTATACAGATACAGATTCTTACAGATATGGGCACAGGTTGTCCTAAAAAACCCTAGGGTAGTTTGTGTCATTTCCTACAGGCCATGCATAGCACTAACTACTAGTGCTTCAAGATAACTCTGTGAGTCTCCAAGAAGATGACAAAGAAAACAACCATAAAAAAAAACTTGAAACATCAAGACACATCATACACATGTACTTTCTTGCTTATGGTTTACCACAAAGAATAAATGGAATTTGAAAAAATACTGAATCAATCTAACACAATAAAACAGATATCAGAATCTCTCTACCATTTCATGGTCTAAATACTGTTATCAAAATTGGTATGCAAAACAAGATTCGAGCATAGTTCTTTTGCAAGGTGGCTAATGAGGGCCACATCAATCCCACAACAAAAAATATCAGATGGTCCACAGAAAAGTCCAAATGTGGGTTTGAAAGATAATTGACATCAGTACTTGTGCATACAAGAATAGAGGAACATGAACATAGTATGGCAATGGAGAGTGATCTGCTAAGTTTCAATCTGCCATTAGTTCAAAATGATCGGCCATCACCCAGAGCTGATAGATCATCAATCTGAGATAGTCAGGGTTCATCTGAAAACTTCCCAAGACCCCAAACGCACCATTTTGTAATTGAAAAACTGAATTTATTATTCAAAACCAAGTATTTCCAGTCAAGGAGATACATTTGATAGCATGAAACCAAAAAAGTAAAAAAACATGTTAAAGAAAAGTATTGTATAAGACTGAACTTCTGAGGATAACAGCAAACCATATTGCATCATTGAGTAAAATGTTTGCTATATGTTTTAAAATACCATAGCCTTACATTGAGTGTCGGATTTATGGATCAGATAAGAGGATGGCCAATTGTTAACAAAGGCTTATAGTGAATTTAGTGACATTGTGAGAAGAACTTTGAAGCTTACTAAAAGCAATCAAACCACCAAAAAACTTTTTGTGCTTCTGACTACCATGTCCAACATTGAAGTCACCAAATTTACCACTGGCAATGCCAAACCTATTGTCTGTCAATGTTGTCTTCAATCCTTTGAGAAGAGAACAGAGTTATATTTTATGCATGATAAAAAGCCTGATGGGGCAGAGAAGATAGTCTGTGCTGGCTATTATCAATACTATCTCAGAAAGATAGAGACCCACCAGCAAGAACACACCTTAAGTTTTATCATTTTATGCACCTTGCTTCGTTACCATGATGTTTGCTACTCTAGATCATACATCAGCTTTTATGCAGATCATCTTGGCAATACAGCCAATGATCAGTACTTAGGATGTCTGCAAAAATGTTGCCAAATCACAAAGGGATGGTAATAGAAAGTTTTATCATATACAGTAATGTTGTAGCTGATGATATTCACATATAGATAAAAATCACCCAGTCCACATGAGTCAATTTGGCTCTTTGATTCTGCCACCAGCTTCAAGATCTTTGGGGCAATATGACACTTGGAAGTTCATAATAAACAAGAAGACCTGGACAATGCATGGCTCTAGTTCTAGAGGAGCTAGTAGTTCTGTTTGAGGTGTAACAACACATTTATTTGTTATCCCAAAGTCTGTTTCAGAGCTCAAAGTGCCCATACAGACTGGTGATGAAGAGGCACATTATATATATGATAAAATATGGCAATTTTTTGCTCAGAATGCCATGTCTAATGGTGAGGTAGTTGTCATTAAAGTCACAATGATGTTGTTGAAGCCAGGCAACAAGAACTCTACAGCTGTTTCAGTGCATGCATGGGACAAGCCTGAATCATCCACTTTGCTGATCACAGCTGTTTATAGAACATATTAGAGACAGTCTCCAATATCCCTGTTCACATTGGTATTCAAGAACCATACTTGACTCTACTTTCTCCTTTCATAATCTAGTCTAAGGATGACATTCTAGTTATTGAAAATCTTCACCTGCACTTTAAAGATTGGATAGAACTCATCCTCTTAGAACACGGCCATGAGGACATGATCACAATTGCATCTCCAAGTTTTTCCAACCAAAAGAAAAATCAAAAATAATCCAATTCACCTCCAACAAAGTGTTGAAGCTCTATCTTGAACTAGCATACAATAGGTACACAGAGATTCTGACACTGGACATGGAAGAAACAGTGTGTTTACTTTATCTATAAACTATATTTATCTTTGAACCCCAATAAAGATGCATCTGCCTAATTAAAAAATGTAGAAGATGTTGATATTGTACATTACAGAAATAAAAGAACACAATGAGGGGCTATCTCTATTGTTACTGAGATCATCTGATGGCTCATCACTTCTGACCACATTTGTAAGATGGAAGCACTTGAGAAGGCACCAGCTCTCTGTAAGTATTTGAACCTAATGATAGCTTAAATCAATGAATTGGCCATTTTATATATAGAAAATCAGTGCCACATTCCCCCCTCATGCCAAAACATGCCTTGGTGACCAGCCAGTTACTGACCTCATCATGCCTCCCAACACACAGTCAGTGCAAGTAGAAAATTTGAGTTTACTATCTGCTATAGATGTACAGTGAGGTTTTGAGGCCCAAACAGCATCTAGACAGAACATGAAATCCATCTGTAAATTTGACTATTTTCACATCAAGAAACTAATTGTAATTGTGCCTATCATAGTAAATACTGTTTCTATGCAATGCATGCTCTACCCATCAGCTGCAATGACTTTTTCTAGCCTCATCAACCATGCACATGAATTTGACACAATCAGAGATTGTGAAGGCCTCCTCTGACACTCATCTACAATTCCAACATGGCAAAAAAATATGGGGGTTTCAAAAAAAGTGTTATTTGATCACTTAAACTGCTCTGTCTTCACTGATTCTACTATCATCTGCATCAAATAGTGCTGGTACTTGTATAAGGCATTGAGGACTTGGCTCACCTATAATAGCCACATCCAAATCACAAAGCTTAGCACCAAGATCAATTGCCTGGGCTGAGCTTCAGCTGTCACAGAGATGGTTTATGAGTTCATCAATAAATATATTAAAATACATGGCAGCCCTCCCTTTATCATCCCAAAAATGCACTTTGTGAAGAGTGCATTTGTCATCTCTAATACCATACATGAGATGTATATGATAGAGAAAGTCATTGATGAAGTGGCAGATGAAATGTTCATGAAGTCTACTGGGAACAGCTCTGTAAAACCATTTGATTTCCTCAGTGGAAGTGCTCTCCCATGCTAAATTTCTTGTCTTTCCCAACATGTGCAATATCTGAAGACAAGAGCCTTGCATTTATAGAAGATTTTCAAGATAAGGCATACAAGCAAAGGACTTCCTGATGTATACTAAACTTTTTTCAGATGGAACATGTCTGTTGATAGATCCCCAGATCATAACTGCACTGTATATTCTCAATACAGATTCTGGACTCTGTTTTAGCTGAAGAAATATTACAGGAAGATAGGCCTTATCTTTTCAGATGGAAATCTTGTCTTAACTCATGCCAACTTTCCTGCTGAACATGTTTGCAATTTATTTGGCAAATACTTTGAACTTTCACAGACCACCAAGGCTCAGCAACCACTATTTACCAATGTTCATTTCAATGCAGTCCAGGGAAAGAAAAATGGTAAAATAACTACTAGAATCATTGGCTAATCTGTTATTTCAGTATCTTGTCCCAGGTTTGAAGGCAACATACTCTCTCAATAATTACTGCTTGTTATTTCTCACATCTCATTAATACTGCTCTTTCTTCTATGTCAGTAGCTTTTCAAATAAAAACAATTAATGTCATTTCAAAGTAAACAATACATAGGTAATTATAAAAAGCAGACATCAGTCCTCATTATAGCTGTCACTGTTACCATCATCACCCTCATCAGATGTAAAATCACCATACTCAGGACTTGAAGCAGAGGTACTACTTGAATGATCTAAGCCACCAATATAATTGATCTCTCTTCCTCTAACATTGAGTGGTTGGCCTAAACAGAATGGTTCTATGTCCAGCAACAGATGTACCTGCTGGTCTGTTTGTGCAAGACTCAGTTGAAGGCTGCTAAGAATATCTGTAAGGGCTTCTTTATCACTTCCATCATGCAGTTGTTTCAAGAGATCAAGGTAAATGTCCCAAAAATTGTGGATTGTTATCTTTGGCCCTCTAATTGCTGCAAAGAATTCGGTTGCACACTCATAAAAAGCACAGGGTACCAGTTCAAATACAGGATGGTCTTGTGGCACACATAGGGCCTCAACTTCATCAAAAAGCTCAGAAACAACCAGTATTCCATGCAGGTAACAGCACATGAGACTCCAGCAACAATAGTGCTTAACAAATCTTGAAATCAACAGCACTGAAATGAAACAGACAAGAGCATATCAATGTGAGAACTCCATGTGGCAAGATTTTGTTCTTGATGACATGAGGAGCTGTTGTGTTTTTAAACTTGACCCAGTTGTCGATTTCAATCTGTAGCCACAGAATAGCAATCCAACAGAAAAGTAGACTCCAAAAAAAGTTAAAATTATACAGACATGTAAGCAGGACTCAACTCACTTCTCAAGAGTATTATTGACATTGTACCAACCATTTTGCATGCTTTACTCAAGTATATCCTTGAAATCTGGAGAAAAGTTGCAATAGAAGACTCAGTACTAACTGTGGGTTTTGATTAAACCCTTGAATCTAATAGGTAACCTACAAAAACTGTGGGGGACACATACCCTTACCTGCAGCACATAATAGATTATAGATACAAAAACAAAGTCCATATCAAGGCCATTTTCACAAGAATCTGCATCCAACCACCATGCCAGGAGTTTGTCATCATTCATTGAAGTGCTGATGTCCTAAGAAACACTATCCAAGTTCTGCAAGAAGAGTTATAATGCATAACAATCCCTAATTATCCTAGTCAATACTTGAAAAAACAATCTTCAGCATATATTAGTCTCTAGTCCACACTTTTGCTACAAGCTATTCTCTACCCTGCCATTCTTCAAACCTTTCTTGAGTGGTTAAAGCCTACTCACTCTCGACCACCACCCAACCATTGCAAGAGCCAAATGACAGAGATTCTGTTTCAGCCTGGAGTATGGAAATATCAGGTAATGAGAGAATCCATGCATACATGGGCCCAGTGGAAGGATTCTTGGTAGCAGCTTTTGCTGATTTGATCATAAGAGCCAAACAATAGAGATTTGGTTTTGGCCCTGAACATGGAAACACCAGGTGGAAAGAAAGTATGCATGGGCATGGGCCCAGTAGAGAAGATTAGCAAGGAAAGTCTTGATTAACAATTGGGAGCCCAGGAATAGGTAAGATAGGTGGTGGACTTGGGGATGCCAATCCTTGAGTAGAAACTACATCACCAGATGTGACAGGTCTGAATATGGTAGTAATTACATGCTCTGTGATAGCAAGTGTATCTGCAGGGGCATGAATACCTGGAGATGGTGGGTTTGGGGTCAGCAGGGTTGATGGTGTTGATAGTTGATTCAAGCTATCACTATCATGGAAAATGAATGGTTCAGTCCTGGTAAGTGGCATAGTATGGAGTGATGGCAGTGGCAAGTACTGTTGTCTATGATAGAATAATGAGATTGATGCGAGCCCTAATGAATATATAATTATACAATGCAGTAAGAGTATCACAAAACTTACAATATTGATTATATTGGATGGCAGTATGCAGCTGAAGTGTTGGAATGGTTTGCAGAGAATAAGGACTGTAGGACTTGAGTTGCTTGCATGGTGAAAACAATTGGAGGTTGCACTAAACTGTTTTCTGGACTTGGACAAATTTTGTGGTTGAGCCAAAGTTGAGTGCTCAAAGAGTAGATGCAATGCAGAACACTCAAAATAATGTGCAAAGATGAAAAGCATCTCAGTCCAGGTTTTCTTGTTGGCAGTTAGAGACAGCCAGCACTACAAGGACATGATGTACATAGTCAAGATCTATGGACATATAGACAATGAGATGACCAAATACAGACTTCACATGACTAGCGCTGTACTTTGCTTGACAAACCTTTTTTACTGAGCATCACCCGTAGCTGGTAGATCATCAATCTAGGATGGTCAGAGTTCATTTGGAAACTTCTCAAGACCCCAAATACACCATTTTGTAATTGGGAAACTGAATTTATTATTCAAAACCAAGTATTTCCAGTCAAGGAGGTACATTTGATAGCATGAAGAAAAAAGGTAAAAAAACATATTAAAGAAGAGTATTGTATAGGACTGAAGTTCTGAGAATAACAGCATTGAGTAAAGCTTTTGCTATGTGGTCCAAGTTGTCATGTTCATTTCACATGAGGCTTCTCCAAGTGTTCAATATCTCAAACAATGTTGTTGCCACTCTTTCTGTCATATGCCAATGAGCTATCCTTCCCTTTATACTAATGCTTCTTATTGAGAGTAATTTCCAGGGAATGTTGTTCTTTCTCATGGTTGTTAATTGCATGTTGAATCTGTGAAAATGGAATGATAATTGCAGGCTTATCTTCATTCTTAGCCTTTGAAGTATGATTAGAGGTATCTGTTTAAAACATGTATTTTCATGGGCCTATTAGGTTTTTCAGGAAAAATCTGCATCCCAAACACTAATTAGTGAGCTGAGAGGCATTCAAGAGGAAAGGCACTCACTATGTAGAGAGCATGTTGAGACCACAAATTTCAGATACTTTCTCTTGAACAGTAAAACACATAAAAACTTGGTGATAGTGGGCACAACATAGTCATCCACATTTGACTTGTCTTCAAATACACTGCTTAACCACAGCTTCAAAATGGCCCCAAAAAACCAATACAAGCCTTTTCATCAGTCCTTTGTTTTTCTAGATTAGTCAGTCCTATAAATTATATTTTCTAGCACCAGATGGAGACATTTGCCAACCACTTATGGAGTACTTTGAACTTGGGTGTTCTGATGTTAATATTACTAAACTACTCAAGCTTCACTATAATACTACAGTCATAGACTAAGGTAAGGATGTCAGTTATTGTTTCTGAGCTCATATATACCCATGATCCCAGTGTCATCACCATTCAAAGACTATGGAAGAAATGGAATTTCTTGTTGACTCATCAACAAAAGCACAGCATGAAAACAATCTATGATGAAGTCTGTGAAATCTGTGAATGTTTTCTACTATGTGATGCAGAGGATATTAGGAAGTTGCTTCAGAGTGCACATGGTGTACATGCCCCATGGTGAGTTTTATTGTCTGAGTTGTTTTTACTTTCTTCTGACCACAGTTTTAGAGAAGTTATCTCCTGTCTTCTAAATACAGTAGAACCCTATGAAATTGAGGTATAATGCCAATGTGATTCCAAATGAAGGCATTTTTTGGCAGTGGGCATTAATGGTGTATGACCTCAGGATCAATATGATAAATGGGGATGGTTTGATTTATGGTTGCATGCTGGATTAGAAACATTTTCAGGGGAAATAAATTGGCTGAAAATCTGGTGGACAAACAAAAATCCAAGGCTCATTGAAAAACACTACATTGACACATGTCAGCATATTGGTAGTACGTCCTTATCTCCAATACTTGGAGTTTGCTTAAATGCATACAATAGGTGTTCCAATTATAACTCAAAGTGATCCTGGCAGCAAAAATTATGGACTCGCTAATGCACATACAGCGACCTGACACCGCCTTGACCCAAGCTTGGTGAATACTCTACAGTATTGCTTTGCAGATGGGCATAACAATATCTTTTCAGAAATAAAGTGGTTTGGGTTTCTGAGTATATAGTCTACAATATAGATATATACAGCTGTAATGAATGGTTTACAGCTGTATAATTGATAGTGCTGCATGGTGTAATCCCATACCATACATTGTACTGTCAAGCATGCTTTCCAAGGTCTGACAGTACAGTTATGGCAGTGGTAATATGGGTGCAATATTGTAAGTAGAACACTTGATGAGCTTTACAAACATGTTTGAACATATTTGACCACCTGTGAACAACTTTGTGAACATTCAAACAACTTCACAAACTCTCAAACAACTCAAACCACTTTATGAACTGTTCAAATGACTCAAACATTCATCAAACCTCTCAACAACTCTTCAGATGTCTCATTCCTTCCTCTAACCATCTTCATGCAACTCTAACAGCCTTTGGAATACCTTCATGTGCCTTGTATACTGTATTCAGACATGCATCCATCAAACTGGGAATCATCTGTTCATCTTGTATATCAACACTATAGACTACTGCCACATTGGGACTACTTCAGTGTAGATAGTCACACCCTTTAGGAAGAGAGTGTCTGAAAGTCTGCAAAGATCTCAAGTAACTTTGAAGGAGATTTGTGAAGATCTTCAGAGATGCAAAGTAATTTTCAGAGGTGCAAACTGATCTTTGTAGGTGTGAACTGATCTTTGAAGATACAAACTGATTTTTGGAGATGCAAAATAATCTTCAGAGTCATGAAGTAATCTTCAGACTCATACAAAAATGTTTGGAAAGTGCCATAGGGCTTTGGGAATGTTGTCAGAAGTTGTAGAACATCTGTAGGAGTGTCCCTTTACATATACTGCATAGGTACAGCAATTTGGAACCAGTACCTGTACCCAAGGATACTCATGATCACATTATCATGGTATTACTCATACCCCTGTGCTGCCTCCATGAAGTAATACAAAGGTCCACAAAGCACTTCAGACTTTATAAAAGGTCAGGACTAATAGTACATCAGCATATAGTACTAGTATATTTTCTATTTTTCATACATATCAGTAATCAGAAGAAAGCTTGTTATTATTGAAGATTTCTAATTTCTACACAAGCTTTGGCTGTACTGTTTATTGTTTCATATCTCTGTCTTGTTTCATGTCCACTGCAATTTCAATATCATTCTTATCTGTTAGAAAAAGTTTGGTGCAAAACATTACCCAAATGAACTTTGTACAGCTATTGTGTTACTGATGCAGTGCACAACTACTTTGCATATATTGTATGCATAACTTACCCCTTTGCATATCATCCACTTCCAAATGCCTATTTGTGAAAACATCTTATAATTTGATGTGATAAAGAATACACACATGAAGTTGTATACAAATAGTGCATTGAGGTCCAGTCCATAGGACTAGGAATCAGACTGGACTGGACCGCAATTTGGACTGGTCACGTAGGACCACTGGTCCTGATCATACAATACTTAAGATTGAAAAACCACAAAAAACCAGTTACACAGGACTGGTTATGACCAGTTTGTGACCAAACCGACACTGCCACATATTCTCCCACCAATTGCCTTTAAAACGCAACAAAAATTAAGCAAATTGTCCAAGAATTAAGTGAGATATCATCAAAACCGAGTATCGACACACAAATATTGTGTCAATACTCGGTTTTGATGATATCTTGCTCAATTCTTGGACAATTTGCTTAATCTTTGTTGCAT
>QFEU01009559.1:0-10254 GCA_003316345.1 Tricholoma terreum
GCTCCCGCCCCGCCCCCGCTCCCAATGCCTTGCCCGATGCAGAACCCGGCCAGCCCAGTGCCTCGTTTGCTGCTATGGCATGGCAAGGTGAAGATGATGTGTCAAGTGATGCTGATCAGCCCACCGCCTCTCAGGCAGCCATGGCATGGCAAGGCGAAGACGATGCGTCAAGTGATGCTGATCAGCCCACCGCCTCTCAGGCAGTCATGGCATGACAGGGCGACAATGATCAGTCATCGTCTTCCCCTACAGGTTCCCTGACTGGCTTTGATGCTGCTCCATTTTATCTTTCCGATTCTACCTCCTCGTCTCCAGCTGCCAGTCCAACTTCGACAGATGCGGATGAGACGGCTGCTTTCCCCACCGCATCTGATGCTGCAGATGCTTTTCTGTCATCCTCTGAGACTGGATCTAATGATGAATCTGATGCCGTGGCCGATTCTGATGTAGAAGATTCCATTGGCACATCACAGATAGAGAACCCCACTCCTTCTCGTGTCACCCTGCCGACCCCTGCAGACTTCGCTCTGCCGATCTACACTCCTGCAGACTTCAGTTATGTCAATGAGACCTGGTTGTCTAGCCCTGATGAGATGATGGACACTGACATTGAATGATGCATCACATATATATACAGTGTTGTAGGTAGTAAGTAGTACATTGTATGTGGCAATATTGTTGTTGTGGTCCTGTCAAGCCCCGATGTCACTGCCCCATCCCTGTCCCTGTCCCCGTGCCCACTCCCGTCCCCGTCCCGCTCCCGTCCCGCTCCCGTCCCGTCCCCATCCGTCCCCATACCCGTATCCGTCCCCGTGCCCGCTCCCGTGCCCGTTCCTGTCCCCCTCCCCTGCAGTTGCATTTCAAACATTACTAATGTCTGTACTATGTTCTTAATGCATGTCTATCTGTGCGGTAAAGCAAGTAAAGTAGTAATGTAGTCATTGGTTAATTAATAGAGTATGTACACATATATAGCTAGGTTAGTTCGATGGCATACCATCGAAACAAGTATACAATGTGTGTCAATAGGATGCATAGGTTAATATTGCCCATTCCCATGTCCGTGCCCAATGGTGATGCCATGGCCGCTCCCGTGGCCGCATCCGTGTCCGTGCAAACGTTGCTAATGTCTGTATTACATTCCTAATGCACGTCTATTGTAAGGTATAAATAATAATCAGTGTACAATGTAGTCATTGGTTAATATAGTATGTAACGGACATATAGTGACTTTATATAGTGAGTTTGACAGCGTCCATCGAACCTGTATCATTCGATACAATGTATGTGTTCGATAGGTCGTGTCATTCGATACAATGTAGCTTACCTATGTGCCCGGGTAATGCTATCCAATGGGCCAACACGTACAGGTAGAGTGGTGAGCCCACCCGACTCTCTCCTGCCATGGGCTGAGTCCGCTACTCACGAGTTGATCGTGGAAATCCCTCCCTCAGGTGGGACGGTTATACCGTCGATTTTTACTGAATGGTGTGACGTCGCAACATCCTGACAGCTGATGGTATTCTTGCAAGGTCTATCATGAGATCAACGAATGAACGAGCAGCCGTGGTAGTCACAAGAAATTACATCCTCTCGAATCCTCACTCCGGGGACCATCCGCAGGCAGAACTCCCAACCAGACCTCAGTCGCCTTTACAGGGCCCGGACATTTGTTGCAGCCGCACGTTTCTAGCGACCAAGGCACATTCAAGCTGAACGGGCTCATGAAAAAAGTGTGTCCTGTTGTACCGCTCGCTGCCATCCCCTATCTGATAGCTGATAGAGAGTGCACGGACGATTACAGTGAAAGTGGAAGGCTCGGACCTTCACCCTATATCATATTACACATCCGAGGATATCTGGTCAGGCAAACTCAAGGTGCGCAAGGCGACCTTACCCATGCCGTCATCGTGAATTAACTATCCGTTTCATGCAGAGGCCATCGAACAGGCCAGACATTATGGCATTGAATATGCCGCCGGATGTCTTCCGTTTAACAGATTTTCGCGTTCCGCCTAAGCTAGAGATCGGGCCAGTTGGGGAGCATAGACTTGTGTAAGTGTCTAAGGGCATGGCTACCCTTGACCACCGATATTGAAGACCATCAGTTGTGAACCAGGAGGCCAAGAACCAGTAGAATGCAAGATCGAAGAACAGGCATTCCACGTCCCAGATTCACCTCGGTGGCCACCTACTAACGCGAACACAACATCGATCGACAGCGTTTTTTCTGGAGGTTCAATGTATCATCAGGGTGTGCAAACCCACAGCCCATCAACGCCAACTCTCTCGAAACATAACCGGGAAGGTCCAGGCGACGAGCCCATCCCGCTCGACAGCCCGCGCATCTCCTCGGCTCGTCAAGATGTTCATTGGTCTCCATCTCCATCTCCCAGTAACATTCACAGCCTTTCCAGACGACGGGACTGCGTGACACCATTGCAGTCAAGCTCACGGCCTTCTATCCAGCCGCAGACAACTTGCTGGCGGCGGGACTCCTCCATCTCTTCGACTGTGCATGGCCACGCAGGCACCGCTGTATCTCCTCGTGCAGACGCCCCTGTACCCTCTCGCATAGATGCCCCTGCATCTCCTGATGAGCATATTCGCCAAGCTCCTGCAATTGCGCTGGGATCCCTTGATCATGATGAAAACGCACGACGTGACAATTCGATTCAAATTGCGAGCACACGCCACGATGCGGATCTGAGGGGGGTGGAACGAGCTACCCATCAACCCCATGCTAGCATGTTTACCGGCGCTCAAAATACGGAGATTAGCGGGGGAGTATTTTTGGTCGCCCTGGGTAACATAAACTATATGGGTGACGACTCGGAAATGCTCGGAGGCTATCGTCGAGGTTGATTTCATATTATGGAACTGTATCTATTTAACGCCTTATCTGGCCCGGACTACGCATCATACATGGTCACTACGCATAATGCATGGCTCCTTAATCACCAGTTTACCCCCGCATTTACATGTCTGTACACACAATGGACCCACAGGGGATGCTTGGCTTGACTGGGTAACTGCAAGTCAAACGGTAACTGCAAGGGAGGGAAGTAAGGAATGAGGAGAAAGAAAGCAAAACGGCTCCCTTCCATCTCGCATTTCGTGCGAAGGAGCACACTTCGTTCATGGATTACGAAGCGCTAATCAACCACCCCCCGACTCGGAGCGGCGGTGAAGTCTTGCCGTTCTGCTATCCCATTCTTTTCATCGCTCAATCGTCATCGCCACTGCTAGTGTTGCCAACGGCGCAGCTCAGAGCCGCGAGCCGTTGAGCCAAGCCGCTATTTTGGGTCAGCTGCGCCGATAAATCGGCTCGCAGCTCAAAGCTGCCCAGAGCCGCTCGAGCCATGCTCTAAGTTGCCTATAATTCAGAGGTGCTAGATAGTTTAAAACCTATTAAAAACATTATAAAATGCTCTGTAGAACTACCTACTGCTATTTTGAATGCACATTTTCATACTCTACTCCCCACAGCCATCTCACGAGCATTTTTGTAATAGGTATGAGGAGATAAACACAGCCAAACAATCTCATCATAGATACCAATCCAGGCAAAACTCAATAGTATGGTGAATTTCTTTCGTAATAATGGTCTACACAACTTAAAAAGCATAACTAAGGCATAAATACAAGTAGAACGATGAGCCCACAACTATGGGCAATCTCAATCGGCTCAGCCGGCTCAGAGCCACTCAGGGCGACTCAGCGCCATTTTGATCGGCTCAAGTGCCTGAGCCGCGCTGCGGGCGAGCCGAGCTGAGCCGTGGCATCACTAGCCACTGCCGTTCTCTTCATTAGTTGCCCATCACGATCACTGTAGTTGTTGTTACTGCCACCGCTTCCTTCCGAATCCTTTGTTAATTGTCACTATCACAATCGCTGTTGTTGTCAGTAACACTGTCTTTGTCTGCGTTGTTATTGTACTGTCTCCTCACTGCAGCAATGGCAGCGAGTACTGCACTGCACTGGCCGTCCCCCAACCTGCAAAAAGGATGGTAGCTGGTGGTGGTGGTGTCAGCGAACACTGTTGAGACATTGTAGTGTGTTTAGGTCTTAGCATAGCATAGCTGATCAAAAAAGAAGCTTTTCTACAAGCAGAAATACGCCGGCCCATAAACGCCCTTCTGCCGAGCTCCACATGGTCACATCCAAGAGGTGTTTTCTTCCCTGCTTTGGTTTGGAGTGGAATAGACAAAAACGTGAGACCCTGGACGAGAGCGAGGGAAGCGCAAGCGCAAGGAACACAGGCAGCAGCAAACTTTGAGTTCGAACTCACCATCCTCTTTACTGTCCTACTGTCTTTGAGTTCTTTGTCCTCCGACTTCATCTACCAGGAGTTGAAGTGGAGGTAACATATAAACGAGAACGAACCAATGGGGTGCCAATAGTAATCATAATGCCCGAGATGGAGTTGTGCAGATCCACATCGCTATGAGTATTTCGGATTTACTACATTTTTTGAATACTGGGTGCGTATCTGGATGACGCTGGAGTTTGCCTTCCAAAAGCGCTGAAGACGACTTTGACGTGACTGCATTTGCGAGGAAGGATTGGGGATGGGCCAACGCACGGTGTCATCATAGTTACCAGCGACGAACTGTCACGTCAGAACAGATAAATATCGGCATGCGAAGAAATCACCATGCATTCTCGAAGGGTGAAAATCTTGGCTAGGACAGCGCATTACACCACTCCCCGCGTCGGCACCAGGTGCAGGCTAGTGCATTTGAATTTTCAAATATTTTACTAGGTATAAGTCGGATGAGCATACTAAGAGGAACAGAGATGGCAACCAACATGAGGGATGTTCCCCACCCACAACCACCGATAAAGACTACAAGAATTGGGTTCTGTGACATGGCTTAAATACTATGTACGGGAGAAATAAAAATTGAGATCACTCACCAATGGCTACCGAAGGATATCGATACATGTCCATCAGGTAAGCTTCCTCTCTAGTCTCCCGCGATGTCCGACTTGGAATATCTGGGCAAACACAAATGCGTTGGTCGACACTTTCGTGGTTCTTCGGGTCCAGATTCACATCGAACGGAAGGCACGGAAATGGGTGACCAGATTCATCAGAATCTAGTGCGATCATTGGAAAGTCATTTGCTCGTACATCTCCATAGCAGCGGAGCATCTCGTCTGGTTTATTATGGAGCGGCACTTCGCTTGCAAGTGCCAGCGCAGCGAACATGTCCATAATGATGCCCGAAGCAAATGCAGATGACAGCACAGATGCCTTCCCCAGAAGTGATCGCCGGAGACAGATCTCCGGCGAAGTGACAAGCTGATACTGCTTCAAGTTGGTGTGAATATCATTACCGCACTGGCCTCCACAGTCATAATGGGATCTGGATTAAGACGTTGTCGCGACTCATCAGTGCACATCGTAGCCATGGCATCGGTATGTCCGCCACCGGCATGTCATGTCATTGGGTTATCCTCGGGCTGCCACGTGTGCGTTGTTTCATTTTTGTTTATAGACCATTTCCCAATCCCTTATAATCTGTTAGCAGGATGACAGTATCACAATTCCATGGTTCTCCCTCGATGCTCATCCAATTCGCTCTGCCAACCTCCTGCGGAAACATACTGGTTGAGCTAGATCTCAAACTCAGCTTCGATTGCTGGGAATTACGACACTGCCGCCGGAGTGGGCCATTTATCTCGGGCACGAACGACAAATAATTCTCGATAAAATCCAGTGGATGGAATCCAGAGAGGATGACTTTACTTCTTCATTGGGCATGGTTCATGATGCCTATCCAACACACACACTAGCTTCTATCTACAAATCCACCAGAGGATTGTGCCCCACCGTCTCACCCATTCTACCAGAAGAAAGTGTTCATCCCTCTGTTCTCCCGGAAAACGACGGTATGCTGGCGTTGGCATTGATTTGTTGCCATGATTAATGAATCAGAGGTAAGGTATGCTCACTGTCTCACGCAAGTTCAACCACCTTTGGTGAAGACGGTTCACTCTCTCAAGAAGCACATACACATCCCGATTCCATATCTTTGACCATAGATGGTCACGCAGATGAGCATATTTTCCAATCTTCCGCAATTGTGCTGGAATCCTCATCCATCCATCAACAAAATGCACGCCATGACAGTCCACGTCGAACTGCTGGCACATGACGCCGCACTGCGATTCGGAGGGGGGTAGAACGACTCCCTATCAATCTCATTCTGGCACTTTTGATGGTGCTCAAAGTAGAACAATTAGCGGGGGCATATTTTTGTTCGCCCAGGGTAACATATTTTATACGACTCACGAAATGCTCGCACTTGGATGGGGTTATTGTGGGGTTTGGTGAGCATACAGACTTGTATTTGGTGACTCATCTGGCCAGACTATCTGTAATTCACTGTCACCAGCTTACCCCCACCTACACCCCTGTATGCCCAGGCGACGTGTGGCTCGATATTCCTTAGGTACATAGTGGAATCACGGTTTTATACTCATTTAGCAACCTTGCAGCTCAGAATTGTAATTTTACCTGTACTCAATGACCATGATTTTTTATTTCATTGTCACTTTAGTTATTCGCAGGGTAACGGTAAGTTGGACAGACATTGTAAGGGAGGGAAGTAATGAATAAAAAAAAGAAAAATTCAGCTCCCCTCCATCTCACATTTTGTACAAAGGAGAGTGTGTTGTCCGCGGCTTGAGAAGGCCTTACCAACTATTCTGCGGGTAGCAGCTCGGGCCCAACAGTGTAGTGAACGGTACAAAACCCTCTCCTAAAGTAGCAGGAATAACTTACAGTGGTCAATTTTTATGACCCTGTTTATCACTGCTCTTCTCAGGGCTTTCCGACCTATTCCGACTCACCGGTTATAAGAGTCTCATACAACAGACAACATTGAAAACTTTGATAAGTGCTTTTGAGGTCGCACGAGAGGTTTGGAATGAATCTTCGCAGTGGTGCAGAACTTCGACAACTGCACTTGCGACAATCGACAGAGACTATGGGCTTGTGCTATAGTTCAGTTAATGTGTATGAGAAGGGACCAGATTGCTCACCAATGGTCACAATACTTACTTCTCATGAAAAGTGAAGCTTCCTGTCTGCAGGGTCCACCGCAAGCCCACCAATGTTAGGCCAGATTCTGGGTCGTCAGGTGACGTGTTGGGGTTTGCCTCCCGAAAGCGCTGAAGGTAGCTTTGACTTATTCGCATACACAAGGTCGGATAAATTGCCAGTGGATCCAGCCATCATCATTGGCGATGAACTATTGTATCCTCAGTTTCAGAGCAGGTAGATATCAGCACAAGAAACTATCACATGTTCTCAAAGGCTGTACATCTTGACTATGATGGTGCATTACGCCACACCCCACATCAGCATCAGGCCGAACAGAAGGTAAGATATTATTGATTATGCTGACCAGCCTGGCGAGTTGCGTTTGAAGCCTGTTTTGCTAGGCACATGTCAGATGAGTGTATCAAGAGGGATGAAGACGGTGGCCAAGGCGAGGGGTATCCCCACTTACGACTGCTGACAGGGTTGCCCAAAAGGTTGCACCACGGATAAAGACTAAGAGGATTCGTGTTACAGTTTAGTTACTGAGTGCCAGAAACAATGGAGATGCGCTCACCAATAGTCAAGTGATACATTGTGCTCCCTGGCTGTGCTCCCTGTATGGCATCCTGCAATCCGCAGAGTAAACACATGCGTTGCATGCAGCTAGTTGCAACACCAAGTGACGTTTCTTCATGTCCATGTCCACATTGGACAGGAGAATGTAGTGGCCGAGTGATCGGAGTCAGCAAAATCTGGTGCGAAGACTAGAAGAAAATCTCCCGGTATATATTCACAGTGGCAGAGCCTTCTTGTTTACTATCGAGCAGCGCTTTGCTTGCAGGAGCCATTGCAAGCGCCATTGGGAGTGGAGCGAATGTATCCGTGACGAGGCTGACCCAAAGTGGTTGCACAGACGGAAGTACAGATGCCTCTCCCTCAGAAGATATTTCCGTACTGGAGGTAGCCGCCACAGTTGCAACATTTGTCGAAACATGGAACTGCAAAAGCTTGAACGTCAGAGCGACCCTCCATATTTGCCTCTACGAACGAAGAAAAGTCGACATACATCAATATGGTATCTTGGCGATCGTAAGACCCAACAAGAAACCGACATCGGAGCCTGAGGCTTGAGTGCATGACCTGCTATCACAGGTAACAGGGGAGAGCTCCTTGAGCGTCTCGACCTGAATCTTCTTGTCTTCCGGAATTTGGAACTGTGAGTAGACCTCCATTATTTCCAACTGGCTGAGTTTCCAGACGCCTTCATGCTGGTGCGAAGGCACATCAAGTCGCCCAGTCCATGCCAATGGCACGGGTCTTCACAGGTTCTTTTCCGAACAAGTGAGAGTCACAAGACTGGAATATACCCTAGAGGGATACTTATGTAATCTAGCACGAGGCAAACTTGTTCCTAGGAATAAGTTTCCTGGGTTGACTGTCAGCACACTCTCTCTTATAGCCAGGTATTGCAAGATGCTGGTATCTCAATTCCATGTCTTTGTCTCCCTCCTACCCTGATGTTCATCCAATTCCCTCTGCCAGCCGAAAATTATACCTCCTGTGGCAACAGGCGGAAACATTCAGGGTTGAGCTAGAGATCGAAAGTCAGCTTCAATTACAGGGACTCGCAACACTGCCAATCGAGTGGTTCACTTATCTCGAGCACCAGCGACACTTGATCCTGGATAAAATCCAGTGGATGGAATCTAGGGATGGAGACCTCTCTTCTTCGGCTCATGATGCCCATCCAACACATGCTCTATCTTCTATCCGGGGTCATAACGAATCCATCATCTTGCCCGTCCGACAAGAAGAAAGTGTTCACCCCTCCGTTCTCCCAGAAAATGAGGGTAAGCCGTCTGTTGCATTGATTCGGTGTCGTGCTTAATGGATTCACGCAGGCAATGTATGCTCACCCTCTCATGCGAGTCCAACCACCTTTGGTGAAGACAGTTCAGGCTACCAAAAAGCACGTATAATTCATAATTCCATCTCTTCAACTGTACATCGTCACGCGGCTGAGCATCCTCATATTCGCCAATCCCCTGCAATTGCTCCGGAATTACCATCCATCAATCAACAAAATGCACAACGTGATGGTCCACTTAGAATCGCGAGCACACGCCACGATGCGATTCCGAGGGGGGCAAAATGAGCTCCCAATCAATCCCATGCTGGGATGTTCAACGGTGCTCAAAGTGCGACAATTCACGGGGGGGTATTTTTGTTTGCCCAGGGTAACATATCTTATATGGCTGAAGAAATGGTTGCACTTGGATGAGGTTGTCGTGGAGGTTGATGAGCAGCCCAGACTAGATGGGCACCCCTTCATGAGCTACTGGATGGTCACTCCGTAACTAGTTTACCCCTTGATATACATTTGGCTCAATGCTCTAGGCAGTGGAATTACGGTTCTATACAACTTTTCAAATTGGAATTGTAAAGTGCATTTGGTAACACGTACTCAGTGATTATGATTTTTTCGCTTTCACTATCATTTTCACGTTCACTATCACTTGAATTATTCGCAAGTCCAGGTAATGGTAAGTTGGATGGGAGTAACACATAAAGAACCCCTCTATCTCGCATTTCGCGTGAAGGAGAGTGTGTTGTCCGCGGCTTGAGACACCCCTACTAATCATTTTGGGAGCAGCAGCCCGTAGATGGGAAATCCTCCCACCATTGTCCATTGGCCCATTGTCATCGTCCCCATGGCCCAACCGTCGTTGGTGCTGCCATTCCCTTTCTGATTTGCCGTCATCACCATCACTAATATTGTCTATGTCGCAGTCTTCACCCTCTCCTCACAGCAGGGGCTGGAGATGAGGCCATTGGTGGCAATGGTGACAAGTCTCGCCGCAACGTTATTGGGGCAGTTACTGTCAGCTGTCGTTGCTGCTGCAGGTTTGTGGTGATCCGGGGCAATGCCCCAATGTTTATAATTGTTTAATCTACTTGCTATCGTCTTGACTCGCGCCTACATAAGCACGAGTCCTAGTATATATCTAGCATCTTTTTACTACTTGTCATTGACACACGCAATATACGTTAATCATGTTTAGTGTCGTGTGACCCTCAAGTAGAAGGATCCCCCCGACTCACTACACTTTTTTAAACACTCAAACTCGTATAAAAGTTTAAGCTCGACTTCGCCCCATCAGCGAACGTCACAACGACGTCAATAGACTTCTCCCGCAACG
>QFEU01009577.1:0-10241 GCA_003316345.1 Tricholoma terreum
CTCCCCCAAAGCGGCTACGATGGGCTCGGACGCCGCGGGTTTCTCCACCCTCGCGAAGGCAGCACCCTCACACTTCTGCTTCGCCCGCACGCAGGCAAGGCACGACTTGCCGCGGGTCGTCCCGCGTACGCAGTCGACGCCATTGGAGATGCAGCTAAAGGAAGTTCAGTAGGCAAAATAAACAAACTCAGTTGTTACTCACCGCTGGCAGGCAGAGTCGGCAAGTTCCCCCGCGGTATCCGCAGGGGTTTCCTCCGCTCACCCTTTTCCCTTGGTCTTGGGTTTTTTCGAGGGCCCAGCCTCGCTCTCGTCGTCCTCCACGGCCTTCCGCTTGGCCTTGGCCTTGGCCTTGGCCACTTCAGCCGCCTTCTTAGCAGCCTCCTCCTCGGCGCGTTTTTTCGCCTCCTCAGCCAGGCGCTTCTCCTCAGCCTCCCTCGCCAACTTCTCCCGCTTCAACCTCATTCTCTCCTCGAGTTCCTCAAGGGTCGGGGATGCGGATCGGACGCGTTCGGCGGGCATGGTATTGGTTGTGGTGGTAAAGATAAAGAAAGAATTTGTTGATCCGTTTATTTCTATTTTAGTTTTTTCAACAGTCACGTGCCTCGTGGGCTCAGCCCTAAGGGGGAAACACTGTTACATCCGTAACTTCCGACGGGTTTCCGATCGGAAATCCGACCGCAACTCCGTTCGGCTGTACGTTTTATATTACTTCTGATTGATACACTTATTACATCACGTTCCACACCACTCATTAATATAGGTAGCTTAGTTACATTACTACGGCCTGTGCACCCGTTACCCGCGTCGGACTTTCTCGTAGACACCGCCTCATTACCGACCTAGTATAAAGCTTAGCTACTTTCACTTGTATTCTTCAGTTCGAATATCGACCAAGTCACACCTAGCCCTCTCGCAGATTAAAGTTCCAAGTCTTCGGACTTTCCCCTCGGAACCCCTTTCCCTCTCTCGGACTTCCTCATCGGAAATCCGTTCTAGTCTCCGTCTCTGTTCTGAAGTTAGGACACGAAGCGATATGAAGGGCGCAACTTCTTATAAGTTGAAGCCAAGTCCTTTCCGTAAATCCCGTCGGATTCCCGTCGGAATCCCGATCGGACTCTCAGTCTAGCCCAGTACTTAACAGCTTGCAAACTTACAAGATGAAAACTTCTGAGTTGCAAACTTACAAGATGTGAACATGCGAGTTGCAAACTTACAAGATGTGAATGTGCGAGTTGCAAACTTACAAGATGTAACCTTGCAAACTTACATGATGTAAACTTGCAAGTCGTAAAGTTACAAGAAGTAAACTTGCAAGTTGCAAACTTACAAGATGTAAACTTGCAATTTGCCAACTTATAAGACATAAACTTGCCAACGTACAAGATGTAAACTTGCAAGTTGCCAACTTACAAGATGTAAACTTGCCAGTTGCTACCTTACAAGATGTAAACTTGCAAGGTGCAAACTTACAAGACATACACTTGCAAACCTACCAGATGTAAACTTGCAAGTTGGAAACTTGCAAGACATACACTTGCACACTTACAACATGTAAACTTGTGAGTTGCAAACTTACAAGAGGTAAACTTGCAAACTTACAAGAGGTAAACTTACAAGTTGCAAAGTTACAAGATGTAAACTTACATGATGTAACCTTGCAAGTTGCAAACTTACAAGACATAAACTTGCAACCCTACAACATGTGAATGTGCAAGTTGCAAACGTACAGGACGTAAACTTGCAAACTCCCAAGAAGTAAACTTGCGAGTTACAAATGTACAAGGCCTAAACTTGTAAACTTACAAGTTGCAAACTTACACGTGGCAAACTTGCAAGATGTAAACTTGCGAGTTGCCAAGTTACAAGATATGAACTTGGGAGTTGTAAACTTACCAGACGTAAACTTGCAAACTTACAAGATGTAAACTTGCGAGTTACAAACATACAAGGCCTAAACTTGCAAACTTACAAGTTGCAAACTTGCAAGATGTAAACTTGCACGTTGCAAACTCACAAGACGTAGACCTGCAAACTGACCCCATGTAAACTTGAACATTGCAAACCTACAAGATGCAAACTTGCAAGTTGCAAACTCACAAGATGTAAACTTGCATGCTTACACAATTCAAATTTGCGAGTTGCAAACTTACAAGATGGACACCTTGTACATTGTACAGTTACAAGAAGTAAAGTTGCAAGTTGCAAACGTTCAAGACGTAAACTTGCAAACTTAAAAGATGTAAACTTGCAAACTTACAAGATTCAAACTTGTGAGTTGCAAACCTACAAGAGGTAAACTTGCACGTTGCAAACTTACAAGATGTAAACTTGCAAACTTACAAGATGTTAACTTGCGAGTTGCAAACTTACAAGACATAAACTTCCAACCATACAAGATGTAAACTTGCGAGTTGCCAACTTACAAGATGTAAACTTGCGAGTTGCTAACTTACAAGACATCCACTTGCAAACTTACAAGATGTAAACTTGCAAGTTGCAAACGTACAGGATGTACACTGGCAAACTTACAAGACGTAAACTTGCAAGTTGAAAACATACAAGACATAACATACAAACAGACAAGATCTAAACTTGTGAGAGGCAAACTTACAAGACGTAAACTTGCAAACTTACAAGATGTAAACTTGCGAGTGGCAAACAAACAAGACATACACTTGCAAACCTACAAGATGTAAACTTGCAGGTTGCACATGTACAAGACGTAAACTTGCAATTTACAAGATGTAAACTTTCAAGTTGCAAACTTACAAGACGTAACCTTGCAAACTTAAAAGATGTAAACTTGCAAGTTGCAAATGTACAAGAAGTAAACTTGCAAGTTGCAAACTTACAAGACGTAACCTTGCAAACCTACAAGATATAAACTTGTGAGTTACACACTTACAATATGTAAACTTGCAAGTTGCAAACTTACAAGAAGTAAACTTGTGAGTTGCCAACTTACAAGATGTAAACTTGCAAGTTACAAACTTGCAAGACGTAACCTTGCAAACTTAAAAAGATGTAAACTTGCAAGTTGCAAACTTACAAGATGTAAACTTGCAAGTTACACACTTACAAGACATAAACTTCCAAACTTACAACATATAAACTTGCGAGTTGCCAACTTACAAGATTTATACTTGCCAGTTGCTAACTTAGAAGATGTAAACTTGCAAGTTGCACCCTTACAAGATCCAAACTTGCAATTTGCAAACTTACAAGATGTAAACTTGCAAGGTGCACACCTACAAGATGTAAGCTTGCAAACATACAAGATGTAAACTTGCAAGTTGCACACTTACAAGAGGTAACCTTCCAAACTTGAAAGATGTAAACTTGCAAGTTGCAAACGTACCAGACATATACTTGCAAACGTTCAAGATGTAAACTGGCAAGTTGAAAACTTACAAGAAGTAAACTTGCAAGTTGCAAACTTACAAGACATACACTTGCAAACTTACAAGATGTCAACTTGCGAGTTGCACACTTACAAGACGTAAATTTGCAAATTTACAAGATGTAAACTTGCGAGTTGCAAACTTACAAGACATATACTTGCACACTTACTAGATGTAAACTTGCAAGTTGCAAATTTACAAGAAGTAAACTTGCTTGTTGCAAACTTCCAAGATGTAAACTTGCAAACTTACAAGATGTAAACTTACGAGTTGCACACTTACAAGACATAAACTTCCAAACTTACAAGATGTAAACTTGCGAGTTGCCACCTTACAAGATGTAAACTTGCGAGTTACTAACTTACAAGATGTAACCTTGCAAACTTAAGAAATGTAAACTTACAAGACGTAAACTTGCAAGTTGCCAACTTACAAGATGTAAACTTGCAAGTTACACACTTGCAAGATGTAAACTTCCAAACTTACAAGATGTAAACTTGCAAGTTGCCAACTTACAAGATGTATCCTTGCAAGTTGCTAACTTACAAGACATACACTTGCAAACTTCCAAGATGTAAACTTGCAAGTTGCAACCTTACAAGATCCAAACTTGCAAGTTGCAAACTTACAAGACGTACACTTGCAAGTTGCAAACCTACAAGATGCACCTTGCAAGTTGCACACTTACAATATGTAAACTTGCAAGTTGCACACTTACAAGACGTAAACTTGCACACATACAAGATGTAAACTTGCAAGTTGCAAATTTACAAAACATACACTTGCAAACTTACAAGATGTAAAGTTGCAAGTTGCACAGTTACAAGACGTAAATTTGCGAACTTACAAGATGTAAACTTGTGAGTTACAAACTTACAAGATGTAACCTTGCAAACTTAAAAGATGTAACCTTCCAAGTTGCAAACTTACAAGATGTAAACTTGCGAGTTACAAACTTACAAGACGTAAACTTCCACACTTACAAGATGTAAACTTGCGAGTTGCCAACTTACAAGATGTATACTTGCGAGTTGCTAACTTACCTGATGTACACTTGCAAGGTGCAAACTTCCAAGACATACACTTGCAGACTTCCAAGATGTAAACTTGCAAGTTGCAACCTTACAAGATCCCAACTTGCCAGTTGCAAACTTACAAGATGTACAATTGCGAGTTGCAAACTCACAAGACGTACACTTGCAAGTTGCACACTTACAAGACGTAAATTTGCAAACTTTCAAGATGTAAACTTGCGAGTTACAAACTTACAAGACGTAAACTTCCACACTTACAAGATGTAAACTTGCGGGTTGCCAACATACAAGATGTATACTTGCAAGTTGCTAACTTACCTGATGTACAGTTGCAAGGTGCAAACTTACAAGACATACACTTGCACACTTCCAAGATGTAAACTTGCAAGTTGCAACCTTACAAGATCCAAACTTGCATGTTGCAAACTTACAAGATGTACAATTGCGAGTTGCAAACTCACAAGACGTACACTTGCAAGTTGCACACTTACAAGATGTAAACTTGTGAGTTGCACACTTACAAGATGTAAACTTGTGAGTTGCACACTTACAAGATGTACACTTGCAAACTTACAAGATATAAACTTGCAAGTTGCACACTTACAAGATGTAAACTTTCAAGTTGCAACCTTACAAGATGTCAACTTACAAGATGTACACTTGCAAGTTGCAACCTTACAGGATGTAAACTTGCGAGTTACAAACTTACAAGACGTAACCTTGGAAACTTAAAAGATGTAAACTTGCAAGTTGCAAACTTCCAAGATGTAAACTTGTGAGTGACCAACTTACAAGATGTCAACTTCCAACCTTACAAGATGTAAACTTGCAAGTTGCAACCTTAGAAGATCCAAACTTGCAAGTTGCAAACTTACAAGATGTAAACTTGCGAGTTGCACACTTACAAGACATACACTTGCAAACTTACAAGATGTTAACTTGCCAGTTGCCAACTTACAAGACATATACTTCCAAACTTACAAGATGTAAACTTGGAAGTTGCCAACTTACAAGTTGTAAACTTGCAAGTTGCAAACTTAGAAGATGTAAACTTGCGAGCTGCAAACTTGCAAGATGTAAACTTGCGAGTTACAAACTTCAAGACATAACCTTGCAAACTTAAAAGATGTAAACTTGCAAGTTGCAAACTTACAAGATGTCAACTTGCAAGTTACAAACTTACAAGACGTAAACTTCCAAACTTACAAGATGTAAACTTGTGGGTTGCCAACTTACAAGGTGTATACTTGCAAGTTGCTAACTTACAAGACGTCAACTTCCAAACTTACAAGATGTAATCTTGCGAGTTGCCAACTTACAAGATGTATACTTGCGAGTTGCTAACTTACAAGATGTAAACTTGCGAGTTGCAAACTTACAAGATGCAAACTTGCAAGTTACACACTTACAAGACATAAACTTGCAACCTTACAAGATGTAAACTTGCAAGTTGCAAACTTACAAGATGTAAACTTGCGAGTTGCACACTTACAAGACGTAAATTTGCAAACTTACCAGATGTAAACTTGCAAGTTGCAAACTTTCAAGACATATACTTGCACACTTACAAGATGTAAACTTGCAAGTTGCAAACTTACAAGAAGTAAACTTGCATGTTGCAACCTTACAAGACGTAAACTTGCAAACTTACAAGATATAAACTTGTGAGTTGCACACTTACAAGATGTATACTTCCTAACTTACAAGATGTAAACTTGCAAATTACAAACTTACAAGATGTAAATTTGCGAGTTGCCAACTTACAAGATGCAAACTTGCGAGTTACAAACTTAACAGATGTAAACTTGCAAGTTGCACACTTACAAGATGTAAACTTGCGAGTTACCAACTTACAAGACATAAACTTCCAAACTTACAAGATGTAAACTTGCGAGTTGCCAACTTACAAGATGTATACTTGTGAGTTGCTAACTTACAAGATGTAAACTTGCAAGTTGCAAACTTACAAGACGTAAACTTGCAAGTTGCAAACTTACATGATGCATACTTGCAAGTTGCACACTTACAAGATGTAAACTTGCAAGTTGCACACTTACAAGACGTAAACTTACAAACTTACAAGATGTAAACTTGCAAGTTGCAAACTTAACAGATGTAACCATGCAAGTTGCAAACTTACAAGACATACACTTGTAAACTTACAAGATGTAAACTTGCAAGTTGCAAACTTACAAGATGTAAACTTACACGATGTACACTTGCAAGTTGCAAACTTTCAAGATGTCAACTTGCAAACTTACAGATGTAAACTTCCACGTCGTAAAATTACAAGACGTCAACTTGCAAGTTGCAACCTTACAAGACATACACTTGCAAGTTGAAACCTTACAGGATGTAAACTTGCAAACTTACAAGATGTACACTTGCAAACTTACACGATGTAAACTTGCGAGTTGCTAACTTACAAACTTGCTAGTTGCAAACTTACAAGACATACACTTGCAGACTTACAAGATGTAAACCTGCAAGTTGCACTCGCAAACTTACAAGATGTAAACCTGCAAGTTGCACTCGCAAACTTACAAGATGTAAACTTGCATGTTGTAAACTTACAAGATGCACACTTGCAAGTTGCAAGCTTCCAAGATGTATGTGTGACTAAGCTGGGCTGGGAGTCCCATCTGAGTTCTGAGCGGAAGTCCGATGGATTAACATACAGGACTTGGCTTCAACTTGTAAGAAGTTGTGCCCTTGAGATCGCTTGGTGTCCTAACTTCAAGCCAGGGACGTGAACTAGAACGGAGTTCCGATGCTGAAGTCGGAGAGAGGGGAGAGGATTTCCGAGGGAAGTCTGAAGACTGGAACTTAAGATGAACGGGAGAATTGGAGTGTGACTTGGTCGATATTTGAACTGAGTTATAAATACAAGAGACAGTAGCTAAGCTTTATACTAAGTAAATCCCCAGGCAGTGTTTTTGAGAAAGTCCGACGTGGGTAACGGAGCACTGGTCGTAGTAATGTAGCTAAGCCACTGGTATTAACGAGTGATGTCAAACATGATGTAATAAGTGTAACAATGAAACAGTAATATAAACATACAGCCAAGCAGAGTTCCTGTCGGGTTTCCGATCGGAAGTCTGTCTGAAGTTACGTATGTAACAGCAAGTTGCAACCTTACAAGATGTAAACTTGCGAGTTGCAAACTTACAAGAGGTAAACTTGCAAGTTGGAAGTCACTGGTTTGCAGGTTGCAAGTCTACATCTGGGAAGTTTGACATTTGCAAGTTTGCACCTTGCAAAGTTGCACCTTGCAATTACATAGTTGTAACTCCTGAGTTTGCTATGTATCTTGAAACCCACAACTTTGTAACTCACAACTTTGTATCTTGTAAGCCTGAAACATGCAAGTTGCTTATAACTCCTGAGTTTGCTATGTATCTTGAAACTCACAACTTTGCAACTTGGCAGTCTTTAGGCTTCTACCAGCAAGTTTGTACTGGCAAGTTTCATAATACTTCTTGCATATTTCTTTTGAGGTATTCTGACAGTATTATGTGACACTGGTCACATACTTACCCTATACCTCACAATCAATATTTTGATAGTATTGAAGAGCAAATACTTCAGTGCTTCTACCTTACCCAGCAGGCTGTATGATAGAGGTCTATTGCATTTGGGCAATGTTTTTTTCCAATTTGCCTTCAAACTACTGCTACAATACTATCAACATACTGATATTGTAAGCCTGCCCCTACAGACTTACGACAACATCACGAACACCAAGACACTCCCAGCACCATCACACATTCCCCGGTGCCATGACCAGCACACACCCTCGGCGCCGACACAGCCACACACCTTCGGCGCCGAGACACCCACAAATGCCGAGCACAGCCACCGGCGTTTTCACGAACACCAACACACATAATGATACATTCACTCCTGCAACAAACACTCACTGTTTCAAGGCTACTGCAACACCCCACACCAACAGCACAGCCACACACCCTCGGCGTCGATACGCTCTCGGCGCCGAGACAACCACCACCGCCGAGCACAGCCACCGGAGCTGTAGCAAACACCGCTGCAATGAACACTAACCGAAAGCCCGTTTCAACTATTAACAGGCTGCTGCAACACCCCATGCCATGAACACACACATCCTCGGCACCAACACACCCTCGGTGTTGAGCATAGCCACACCCTCGGCGCCGAGCACAGCCACCGGCGTTGTAGCAAACGCCGTGGCACCTCAATGAACATTAGTGTCACAACTCCTGAACGAGAACTTGATTGATGCGTGCCCTTCCTTAATTGCCCACATCTGATGCGACCTTCCATTTATGTATGCTAGACCTGATGCGGACATTACCTCACATGGAGCATGGCTCATATATATTACATCTTTTTTCTCCTTCGTTGCCTTATCCCCACTTCTCTGCAACGAAGATAACTTGGTCCTGTCTTACCTGTCCGACTTAGTGAGGCTGCCTAACCCAGCAGCCTTCCAGATATAGAGGTATTCTACACTTTTCCTTTATATTTGTTGACTACTGCTTTCCCAGTATTTTGGAGATATTCTGCTAGTATGCTGTCGGTATTTTAACATTATTGTGCCTTGGAACAGTTGCATTCTATCATACTACTGCTGTACTACTAGCATACCCTCACAAAACTATTATGACATCATGTTGACTGTATGTTATACAGTATCCTGGAAGTACCAAGAGAGACCATATCAATATTGCTATGATACCACCTTCTCAGTATTTTGGAAAAGCTTTTGACCCTTTGCTTGAATACCCTGTTAGAAGTATTTGATAGTTATTTTAATAGTATTGCAGAAGTATTTTGTCTGATTTCACATAGACCATTTATAGCACTGTCACCATACTCACTGATTACTGGCCTGATGGTATGCTGGTCACTGGTCAACATACTGTCACCATACTTGGTAAGTATCCTGAAAGTATTACAAATACTTCCACTATACTTACATAATACCCAATCAGTGGTATCGTGCCCCACACCCAGTGATAGAGACCAATGGAACGGCATTGACATGGCACTCGACATGCCAATCGGTGTGGCCAATGCTGATGCCATGGCCAAGGGAATTTCATAGGTCTCCATGCTACTACAAATCATTAACCAACAGAAAGGAGGGTTGTACTCAAACCATGATAGATGTCACTGTATAACTTGAACTCTAAGAATGGGGTAATATCTTTTTGACCACAGCATTGGAATAGCCACACCCATTTGTATGCCAAATGCCAGTTTAATAAATGGCTTGATTTGAACCTTTGGCATGCAGAAAAGTTCCCTCAGCCATGGCATCAGCATCTGCCACACCTATTGGCATACTGAGTAGCATGCAGATGCTGTTCCATTGGTCTCCACACTACTCAATGTGATACATGGCAGTTGTATGCAATCTATTATACATGTCCTGGTAGAACTTGAACATGTGGCATGGGGGACAATTACTTTGGCCACAGCACCAGCCACACCTATTGGCATGCCAAGTTGCATGCCGATGCCATTCCATTGGTCTCCACACTACTCAAACCAATAAATGATAGCTTTATCCAATCTATTATACATGTTCCTGTAAAAGTTGAACTTTTGCCATGGGGGACAAGTCCTTGGGCCAGGGAATTCACACACTTGTTACATCCGTAACTTCGGACAGACTTCTGATTGGAAACCCGACCACAACTCCATTCAGTTGTACGTTCTTATTACCGTTTCATTGTTATATTCATTACATCATGTTCCACATCATTCATTAATATAGGTAGCTTAGTTACATTACTACAACCAGTGTATTATTACCCACATC
>QFEU01009615.1:0-10125 GCA_003316345.1 Tricholoma terreum
CGTCCCGTCCCGTACCCAACGTTGATTGGGAGGGCTTCGCTGAAGCTTCTTGGGAGTCGACGGTGGTGGCGTAGAGGGGATGTGACCGGGTGCGGGAGCAGCGTGGAATGAATTGTCAGAGAGAGACGATACGGATGAATCTGAAATGGTGGAGAGGGAAGACCCAGAGGACCAGGAGCCTAGTTGCGGTGGTGTCTCCGGGGGTGCTGTTGCCTCGCTGTGCAGGTCATGAGCTGGTGGCGATGGGCTACTGAGGCTTTCAGTAGGGTATATCCATCGCGTATGTATCCCCTGTCGCGTTGCAGAGGGAGAGACGGTGACCGTAGTGTTCTCTGCGGCGAGGGCCTTTGCTTTGCTGCGTGTCAGCATGGTTTAGGAATTGATTGTTGAAAGCGCAGTGGGTGGTTGGGGCACAATTGGTTTTTGGATCCTCGTTGAAGCCCATTGAAATACCCTTTCCACCAACCAAGCTTTGACATACCTTTCACGGTTCGCTTTGTCGGTGGCCATATGGCAACCCTTTGTCAGGGGTTGGACCTTTGTGTGGTTTTGTCCAAATTTCTATTTTTAGGCCGATGGCCCTTCATTTCCTTAATCATTGTTCAAAGCAGTTGAGCGACTAACGACTCTCCCGATGCGAAGCCTGCGAAGCATATATCACCATGGCTACCCAGCTTTCGAGGCCACTGCCATCGCTCGATAAGGCTCTTTCTATTCTGTCCTCGGTATGTTTAAACAATAGTCCTTTGTATATTCAGGTTGCCCTCGATGCTTTGTATGCCACATCGGCTATGAATGCTAGACAACCGTTGGCAGTGTATGAGCCCTAATGGTCAGTCACGAAAGAAGGAAAAGAATTGTTGTTTATCTCCCCTTGGTTCAAAATTTCCAGTGACCTCCTGACATGCAAATGGGCGGGCCGCCACTGGCAGCATACCTAGAAAAGCATTTATGGTGGGGGCACTTCCTCCAAGGAAGGCGATTCGAGGCGGCGATTCGTACCCGCATACGGTGTGGGGCCGTCGCCTCATTCGAGCCCAAGTCACACCCCTCCCAGAGTGAGATGTTGTGAGACGATGGGTTTGTGTTGTGATTCAACTGCCCAGGATCATGTTGAATCACGACAAATCGTATCGTGTCAGGTTCCACCTCTACCACTGTGCAGCGTAGGCAAGTCAACATCGCGGTTTCCAGTATTGAGACTCATAAATTTCATGTCTTTCTTGCGGGGGAAGACCATACGACTATCTAAGCCTGTGACTATTCTGGCTGTCCGCTTCTCACTCGTGCCGATGTCATGAAGAAACTATTTCGTGCGCATATTGGACACCAAGTGTCACGGGAGGTATGACTGACTATTTATTGTATTTTAACTACATCCAAAACTCAAACAAAAGACCGGAATGCCCAAAGATGAAGAGTAAATATAAACGGGGGAAAACCACATACTATTGCAGTACCCAACGCTCGCGGGTTGCCGTATCGACATCCTTCCAGCTCCTCACCATCGTGCTCCGAATGCTGTTCAGGCCTGGTTTAGGCCCATCGTGATGATCTTGCAAACGATAATCTCCTGCACTGTTAACCAGGTTCTCAGCAGTGCGCCGATCAGACGGTGCAAATGGTTGATCCCTGGATGAGTTATTACACTTAGCAATCGGTACTAGTATATGGGCGAGAAGGGTTAATTACATCGCGCTAAAGATGAACGTTGATGGTTCCAGGCAGGTGTGCTATCGCTGCTGCGAGATAAGTAAGAAGGTGACGGAATACAAGGGGCATACAGCAGTGATCTCGTGAAGCTCTCGTTGGAGAGAGTAGCAGACGTGATCAAGGTCTAAAGAAGGCCATCAGCGTTAACTAGAATTTCCACTACGGGACCCAGCCGTGCAGACCTAAATCATTCAGATCATAATCGAAGGGATTTTGGCTGCGACAGGTATCAGGCCCCTCAAAAGATTGAGACTTGAAGAATACACACATGTCTTGTCCAATCTCCAGGAATCCAAGAAGCAGGAACGATGCAAACGCAGTACCCGGGATGGTCTTGTACCCGAAGGCATCACAGATTTGAAACTGCACGGAGAAACATAGGGTTGAGGGAATCGAGACTAAGCCAGGAACATAAGACTGACAGGAAGGAAGAACGGATACAGCCTAAGAAATGGTGAAAAACCCGTTCCCAAAAGCAGGCAGTACACTTACCATAGAGACATTCGAATGTGCAGCAAACGGCAATGGAGTATTCCGAATACGTTCCAAGTTGGACATAGTGTCCTGAAGTATATTTATGCTGCTCGTCATGCCTCCGACCATAGTGTCCCGCAGTAGGCCATTCTTATTCAGATCTAGGGAGCGGTCAATTTGCATCAATGCGTGTTTTGACTATTCAACATACATGAAATGATCAGTGCCGCAAGTCGCTTTGAAGGGTGATGCATTTACTTTGAGAAAATCGAAGGTATGTCCAGAGGGATATTACTTCCGACCTCTTCATGATCCTTTTGTTTCCTCTGGATGGCATCCTCACCAGCCTGAGGAAATATAGTACGCTTCAGGATAGTGCGGAGTATCCACCTGGAGAAACGTAGAAAAGAGACATAATCGTATATTGACGGCTTAGGTGGCATACGAGCGGGCTGCAGAGGTCGATCACTATGCACCTCAGGCAAGACCTCCGGATTGCACATAACTGAGAGAGGACTTATCTGAGCGCCTTTGGTTGAGCGGAACCAGCCCGTCTCGATTTTAGTGCCATCTGAGCTAGAGCTATGTTCGTGGAAGTGCATGGTGGGTATCGAGGATCCGCGCTCCGAGTGAGGGCCGACTCCTGATCAGAGGCGGAACGAGCGTTGTCTGAGCGTCCCATTTTGTGCTTGTGCGGGGAGTTGTAACCGGAAGGAAGCATCCCAGAGTGGGAGGATGTCTACTTCCCCATGTGGTTCGTACATATTTGCATAGCGCGGGAGGAAGCAGAGAAGCGGGTAGAGATTTCGGTAGTATATGCCAGATTCACCCCGCAAGAAATGCTGCGGATAGTTAGCATGATTGTTGTAGGTATTGCACGAAAACACACCTTGAGAGAAATGGAGAACGCTTGTATCTTAATGCGTGGTGTCAGTCAAGTCTATTTCGACCCAAATTAGTGAGGCACCAGATTAATCATAGTCTTTTTCTCGATCACACTGCACAGAGTCCCAGAATCCTTTTCTTCATTGGGCGGCTTAGAAGGTACGTGAGTCCAAATCTTTGAATAATATTAGGAACATGAGTGAAAAAAATCTCCGGAGGTTCGTACCGTTTGTGCAAGACTTTTGGATGCAACGGCGATGTCCGACCACATCTTTCCCTCTTGGGATCTGTGGCCTCCTCGCATGGATCCACTACATGCATGTATGCCATACGTAGTACCTCTCATACGCTAATGATGTCCTAAAAGATATGACCAGGCCGAGCCAGGGAGGACCAGTTTATAGCTTGTCAACTCATATATTAATGTTGCAACTGTGCAAAGTATTAATATTTGCATCAACTTCCTAGTGCGCGACGTACCGGGGGCAATGAGAGTGAAGAGGAGCACTTCAGGGCATATGCCATTGATTATTGTGGCCTGTAATTTCTTGAATGTCCATCCTCCACGGAAAAGAGGGTTATGAGACTTCATGGCGATGAACAGAGGAAGTAAAACGATGTTTGTATGGGTGAGTTACGCCAAGCTCAAAGTAATCTAATTCCTGATCGTTGGGTGTTGGGTGCTGGCCTTGGGTACTGGGATCAAGATATCAGCAATTTCCGGTGAAAGCTACCGTCATACTTTAACTGTATGTGTTCTGGCGACGATGACCACGATAATACGGAAGGCTTGAAGTACGATATCCCGTTGGGACCCAGTTGGCATACCCCTCTACAGGCACGAGTGCGGACGATTTACAAACCCCAGGACAAATTTCCCCTTGCTCAATGTACGCCCTATACAAGTGCCAATGCCAGTGTCAACGCTAACGCCGATGGCAACGATGACTTCCAACCCCGCACTGGAATAGGCAACATGTGGAGCATAGGCACAGAAACAAAGAATTGAATAGAACGAGAACAAGACAAGCACCTCCTTTCCATCTCCCCCATTCCCTTCACCAACCAAAAGACTCTAAGCCCACCTTCCTCCTGGCCCGATCGCGGTTTGTCCTCGCATCCACACCTAGGTCAGCGTCGACGCCTGGTGCGTCAGAAATCGGGGGAGAGAAGGTCATTAGCCCAATCACGGTACTGAGGTGGGCGGCTGGAATATGGGGTTCCGTGGGGTCGCGGCTCGTGTGTTGGGCATTCTTCATCACCCCTAGATCAGACTCGTATCAGAGGATCGGGTTCGCCAGGTATATCCATGTTGAAGTTGCAAGCACTGTTTCATGCATCCAAGTCTGCGTTTGTTGAAAACCATTCTTCCTGCCGCATGTCTCTGGACCGGATTACGTGTGATCGAAGGATTTGACTACAATGGTCAAGAAGCTCCTTACAACGTGGAGGGCATGTTTATGGCGACTAGAGTCCAAGGTGCATGGCTAATTAAATATGCTACGCGGTCCAGCCGATAGCTACATGAATGATCAAAGAAGTGGCCGAAACCCAACCCATACTTTTATCTGTCAGGACCCAAAGACGGACATCCAAGATAACCCATACATATGGTCAAAAGGCAATGTTCGTGAAAAGAAAGATCAAGCTGTCTGGTATTGCAGCACTCAATTACGAGTCTCCACATCAATGTCCCGCCAACTCCTTACTAACGTACTCCGAATGCTCGCAAGGCCTGGTTTAGGTGCGTCGTGTTGATCTGGCAAATGATATTCATCTGAGCTATTGACCAGGCTCTCGGCGGTGCGCCGATCGGAAGGTGCAAATGGTTGATTCCTGCATTATTCATGATCAGCATTGCGAATGTGATGAAAGTGTCACTGCTACCATGCGCTAAAGATGAACGTTGATGGATCCGGGTTGGTGTGCTATCAATAATGTTAGATGATAAGGATGAGGGACTACAAGGGGCGCACAGCAGTGATTTCATGAAGCTCTCGCTGGAGGGAAAGGCAGAATTGATCAAGGTCTAAAAAAGTGTCGTCAGTGTGAACTTTCTCTAGTAAGGGACGTAATGTGCTGACCTAGATCATTCAGATCGTAATTAAAGGGGTTTTCGCTATAACACTCCATCAGTCTCCTACAGACAGATTGACATGAAGAATACACACATCTCTTGTCCGATCTCCAGGAACCCAAGGAGCAGGAACGATGCAAACGCGGTAGCTGGGATTGTCAGATAGAGAAAGGCAGCGTATACTTGGAACTGCATTAAACAAGGATATGAGTGACGAGTCTAGGAATGGGCCATAAACACGAGACTGACGGGAAGGAAGAATAGGTACAGCCTAAAACACGAGATGGTGAAAAACGCGCATCCAAGAACAGACAAAAAAACCTACCACAGGGACATTCGAAGATGCGCTTGATAGGCAAACGGCAACGGGGTGTTCCGAATGCGTTCCAAGTTAGTCATAGTATCCTGAAGCATTGACATGTTGTTAGTCATGCCTGTAGCAATGGCGGGCTGCACTAGGCCATTCTTCATCAGATCTAGAGACATGTTAATGTCATCAATGCATGTGTTCCACTATCGAACATACATCCAGTGTAGCTTGAAGTTGGCACATGTCAATAGGAGGATGGCATTGATAAGCAACTGGTGTACCTTGAGAGAACCAAAATTATTTCCAGGGGGACGTTGCTTTCAGCTACTTGGCCATGTTTTTTCTTTCGTCGAGAGACTTCCTCACCAGGAGGACTGGCGCGCCTCATAATGATGCGGAACAACCACCTGAAGAAACGTAATAAAGGAATGTAATCATAGATTGAAGGCACGGGTGGCATGCGAGCAGGGTGCAAGGGGCGATCAGTATGAACCTCAGGCAAGACCTTCTCAGGATCGAACGTGTCCCGGTGGGAGAACCTATTTCGACGTTTATCTGTGGAGCGGAACCAACTAGTTTCCAACTTGGTCTCGTCGGTACCCGAGCTACGATCACGGGGGTGTGGGGTGGGTAACGAGGATACGCGCGCTGGGTGATGGCCGAGCTGATCAGCGGCGGAACGTACGTTGTCCGCAGGTCCCTTCCCGTCGTATGAGGCTTTGTAATCCGAAGCACGCCAGAGAGGTAGCATGTCTGCCTCTCTATGTCCTTCGTGCAGGTTTGCGTAACGCGGGAGGAAGCTAACGAGTGGGTAGAGGTCTCGGTAGTATACACCAGGTTCACCCCGTAGAAAATGCTGTAAATAATTAGTATAACTAGTATGCAGTGGATGCTCAAAGATTACACACCTTGAGGGAAACGGAGTATGCTTGAATCTGATGTGACAACAGTCAACTCTATTCCGATCCAGCTCGATGTCGACTTACCAAATTGATCATGGTTTTTTTCTCGATCACACCGCGTAGCATCGGAGAACCTTTTGGTGCTTCTGCATTGGGTCGTTCGCAAGGCACGTGGATCCAGATCTTCGCAATGGTTATAAACTCGGCCGAGGTAGAGTTAATGCATGCATACCATCTGGGCAAGATTTCGTGATGCGATAGTGATGTTCGACCACATTTTCCTCCCATCTTGATACCTGAGAGTTGATCAATATTGATGTGCTTGCTGCAGGTATCCAATGCGCACCTCTCATACGCCGATGATGTCCTAAAGGAAATGACCAAACCAAGCACTGTACCCAGTACAGTCAGGAGCTGATTGGAGAGGACGAGCCTATGGGTTGTCAAATCTGAAACTAGTGATACCACTATGCAAAGCACCCATTGTCATTATGCACCAGAATCTCGCATGCAACGTACTAGCAGCAATGAGAGTAAAGAAGAGCACTTCAGGCCATATGTCGTTTATCACCGTGGCCTGGAATCTTTTGGCGGTCCATCTATCACGGAAAAGAGGATTTGTGGCAACCATGGGCGTAAGAATGCGTGTGCTCTGCGGTGTGTAGACTGAAGGGGCCCTGGATCTGGGAACTTGAATATAAAGCGCTGAAATGGTCAAGCTTCAAGGGAAGGAAGGGGAATCTAATGTGTGCGGTGCTGCTAGTATGATGGGAAAACATGGGTAGGTTTTTATCTGCTTTTATACTAAATTATCGCGTGGTGACACCGAGCCCTCGTTATTGGGTGCCTAGAAAGTCATCTTGACAACCGGTGTCACTTTGGAAATTAAAAGGGTTACCATCATAGTACATAGAAAGTAAGAAGGGCCTCTTCGACACGGCTCTTACCTGAAAGCCTTCAAGTTGCCACCCAAAGCGTCATTTACGAGAGCAAACTCGAGACTGGTATATATGCTATTGCCTGAGGGTGGCAGGCGCACATGCAGGATTTAGGATATTACCGACCTCGTGGTGGAGAACTCCGAGATAACAGTGATCGATTAATGATCCTCCACAGTCCTCCACTGGCACCAACCGCGTGGTACAGTGTAAGTCTTCGTTTGGTAAATGCCTAGCCTCACCAGTACCACTGCAGTCTCCATAATTTGTTGGAGGTGGAGCGTCCTTTGCTCAAGTCTCAGGTTATGGAGGCAACATGATGCGGTTCCAGTTCAAACACTTCACACAGGTGGCTACCCTGCAAGAACACGTGTAGTTTTCAACGTCCTGGAATTTTCGGAACATGGAAGTGCGTAACTAGAGCGGCGACCTGCAGGTCATTTAGTCACCGCTACATTTGTATAGAAACAAATGTGTTATTTTACGCGTGGTAATACAGCCAAGATGCATAGTTATGAGCGGTGGCGTAGCCTGCAAAACAGCGGCCCGGATATGTGAGGAGTTATGCTCAAAGAAAGTCAAGGGAAAGAGAAAGAGCTCAGATTTGGCTCAGATCAAAAAACGGGACGTACACCAGGGGACATATGAGTGGAGCTTAGAAATGGCGAAAAGGGGTATGTGCACGTAACAGGATGGACAGAGCTTCTTCGGAGCCTAAGGCCAAACAGGTCTGGGGATATGTTGGATAAGCTAGCAAACACCATATTGTCGACTGCGAGATAAACAGCAATCAACAACCGAGCCTTGCCTAGCAAGAGACAGCGTTGCAATATAAAGAGCTTGCCGTTATCCACAACTCAGCCTTGCGTCACGACCTGAATGTCCGACACCAAAGCCTCTGAAACCGGTTGGTCTTGTCCATCCATCGGCACGCCTTGCTGGGTGTCCATCCCAGCCAACGACGTGGCTCGCGCGACAGCTTTCTATCAAAATGTCTTTGGTTGGCAATTCAAAGCCTCTCCTGATCCCTCAGCGTATCCTGCGAGCGAATTCGCCATGTTCTATACTCCCACTCCCATCCTCATGGGCGCGATTGTCAAATCTGACCAAGCCTCTGCTAATAAGCCAGGGGTTGGGACTGGTGTTGGCATTGATGTTTATTTGTTGGTTGATGATATCGAGGAAACTTTTGAGAAGGCCACGAGTGCGGGAGGCAGTGTGGCCATGGAAAAGGTGGCAGATGGGAACCATACCTTACGTGGAAAGGTTGCTGATACGGAAGGGAATGTAGTTGGGATCTTGAAGTGGTTGATTTAAATGTTCTTGGTCATTTTGGAGATTGGAGAGAAGGCAAGATACTTCGTCATTTGTGATTGCTTTGTACAATAGTATTCGGAGTGACGTTGATCCACTTCACGCATACTGTATTGCAGTGTCAGTGGGCATGAATAATTTCCAAACATGTCGGATCATCGATGATCTGTATTGTGCTACAGCATACTTCGTATGGTATGTCCGAGTTCTCTCGTATGTATATTACCGATATTGGGTATTGAACTTCCACCGGCATGGATGTTGTATTTGTGGACTCGTAGACTAACGAGCTACCTGTAAAAGTCCCGTCTCGGAACCAGACAATGTTGGGCTGTGTTATTACCCGTGCAGTAGAACAGTGCAAAATATATTACTCCGCGCAACAAGTACCGCCGACGCGTACCACTAACATCGACGTCTAGAACAGAGTCAAACACACGTAGCCCTGGCCACAACTCGATCGCAAGCAAAGGAGGATGGCATGTAAAGGAGAAATGTCAAACCGAAGCAGACCCACATTCTGGACAATTGCCTAACAACGGCACCGCAACTTGAAAGTCATCAACATATTGTTGTACAGTGTAGCTAACTGGAGCGTTTGGTCCACAAGTGTTTCCGTCGCCTTCGACCCCAGAGCGCAGATACAGACACTCAGCTTGACGAAGCTCCCGCAGTTTGTAACTGGACTGACTTTTGGCTAGAGAGGCATCACCGTTGTGAAATTCACATCAAGAGATGGAAGACATGGACATATCCTTTGTCGACTTGATCGGCAACAGTTAGGTGGACACCCGCCCCTCCATTACAACATGGTCCTATGGCATACGTGTTCAGCAGGGACAGGGCTTTGCCGACTCGGAATTCCCGGGTCCGTTTCGAGTTACGCTGGAAGTCTTTGCGGCGGACAGGCAGTGGAAGAAAGAGATTCGAAACGGTGGCAGTGGTACCCCGCTGTAGAAGACAGGAAGGTCAGAAAGGCACAATGGGTGCGAGGAACTACGAAGTGAAGGTACCTCCCTGGCCACTTTGCAGCGCTTCCGAACTTTTCCGGTTGGGTCCTCCGGTGACATGCCCATTGGTGGACCAATGGTGGTTCCGTTGCGTCGTAATGGTTACCATCTCGGAAAGTGCAAATAGCGATCAGAGGGCTTCACCTCAGAAGCCGAACGTGCAGATCGTGGCAAGGTCAGCATATGACGACAGCTTTGAGGTGTAGTGTTTCAAGGCTGGTTAGAAATTCATAAATCGATGAACAAAAGGATTGGAAGGAAATTGAAAGGACTGACCGACGCTATCATGATGGTCTTCCGCGACACATTGTCAACGACCTTGATCGCTTTCGGCCCATATTGCTTGAATCGAACCTCTACGGTAAGTAGGAGTAATTGCTCAGTACAATGCTTGTAGCCCCGCGTCTGGGCTATTCGCTATTCCGGCTGGAATCAGCCCTCTGATTCCATCTGGAATAGTAGGTACATAGTACGATTCATTTTGACGGACTGCGCAGGGCTG